>PVIH01002218.1:129938-198733 GCA_004025045.1 Sigmodon hispidus
AAAAAAAAAAAAAAAAAAAAAAAAAAAAAAAAAAAAAAAAAAAAAAAAAAAAAAAAAAAAAAAAAAAAAAAAAAAAAAAAAAAAAAAAAAAAAAAAAACAAGATAAAAACAATAAAATAAAATTAAACAGTGACAATTGAGGAATAACACCCAAGACTGTTCTTTGCCCTACACACACACATGTATGTCCCCTACATGAACATGCACATATTCACACATACACATGTTTATCCCTTACTTACATGAACATGCACACATTCACAAACACCTGGCAATTGTGTAAAAGGATCCACATCTCCCTCTAGAGTTATAAATAAATGTAGATGTATTCACTATTACATACTGCTGTAATCCTCTGAGTCCATGTACACACACACCACATACACTACATACACCACACCACACATGCATACACCACCCCACACACATACACACATACCACATATACACATATACCACACCACACACACATATACACACCCCACACTACACACACCCCCAAACCATATACCCCACACATATACACCAAACACCACACCACACTCCACACACACACACAAGAATAAACCTGGAGGCTCCCACTTATTTTCTGCCTTTAGAAATTTAGGTTGTTACTCTAAATTTTACATCATTGCCACTTTTCATTTTACTTATTCTACCTACACAGTATTTTCAGTTTAATAATCTTTTACTACTTGACTACATCATAATTTATTGACCTATATCTTTCTTCATAAATAAAAAACAACTCTCAGTCAATTAATGAATCACAATTACATTGTTTTTCAATGTTTTCGAAGCTTCTCCACATCATTGTTCAAATTTGCTTTATTACTCACTCACTCATTTTGGTTCTAGTAATTAGAGTAAGTCACCAAAAATGTTCTTACTCATACTCTATTCTGGCTATTAGGCACAATAACTGCAAGTCAGATGAGGCAGTATAAATATCTTAAAAGTGCTTAATAATTACTGTTAATTCTCTCCTAAGCTGGAAACAGTTGTACATGCCTGTAATTTCAGCACCAAGATCGTAGAAGCAGGAGGGTCCCCTCAACTCTGAGGTCAGCTTGGTTTGCACAGTGATTCTGTCTCAAAAACAAACAATTAAAAAATAAAATATAGCCAAGTATGGTTGCTTACACCTTTAATCCCAGAACTCAGGAGGCAGAGGCAGGTGACTCTCTGTGAGTTAGAGGCCAGCCTGGTCTACAGAGTGAGTTCTAGAACAGCCAGGCTACACAGAAAAACCCTGTCTCAAGAAACCAAAAATGAATTAATGAATGAATATAATACAGAATGCCTTCCCAGAAGGTTGTGCCAATTTGTTCCAATCAGCCTGACCTCTCACTTCTTTACCAATACTGAGTTTTATCAGCAAAGGTTTGTTTGATTTTTAGATGGAATCTATGTTGCCCAAGATGGTCTCAACAAAGATGTTCTCTAAGCTCAAGTGATCCTTCAGTCTCAGCTTTCTAAATAGCTGGGCCTACAGGCATATACCATCAAGTCTGGCTCTATCTAGTTCTGTGTCTGGTTATCTACATAATGCTTGTTTGTTCTGAAAGTCAACTACAGAATAACAAACCTCCAAAATAAAATGTAAGCCCCCGGGTAGGGCATGACCCCATGACCCAAGTGCTGGGGATGAAGAAGAAAGATTGTGAGTTTAAGGCTAGCCTGGGCCATGTAGAGAGATCCAATCTCACCAGCAAAACAAAATAGAAAGCAAATGCTCTTCATCACACAACTTGGTTTAATATTGCTGCTTTGCAGCTTTTTAAAATCCAAATATTTTCCATGAAATTGTCATTGACTACGCTTCAAGACATGAGTTTCAGTTTTTGCCAAGTCTAAGCTTTAAAAAAAAAAATCTCATTTTAACTTGTCATATTGGCTGCAAATATTTTTCTCAGTCTCTTGATGACTTTTTTGTGTATTTGTGGTGTTATGAATGTTGATGAGGTCAGATTTAGAAACCATGTTCTTTTACCTTATCGTGGCTCTTCAAAATGTCTTCCGATAGGGACAAGAGTGTTAAATAACATTGGAAATGAAGATCATGGCCCTGGGGGTGACCTCAGCTAATAGAGTTGATAGAACTTAGATGCTTGAAAACCTTGGCTTCAATCTCCAAAACAGCACAAAGCATACATGGTGGAGCAAGCAATTAGTGAAAGCAGCAGGGTCAGAAGTTCAGGTCATCCTCTGCTACATAGCAACCTACATGCATCTGATCTACTTAATGTGTGTGTTTGTGTGAGAGAGGCCGGGCACAGAGGGCTCTCTTACTAGGAGGGAGAGAAGTTGAACATGAGCTGGAGTAGATACTCAAAGACTTTGAGCTGAAGAAAGTGTAACAAGGAAGGCTTCCTAGAGGAGGAGGCATCTGAGCTGAACCTGAGTGGCTAGGGTGGCATGGGATATGTGGAAAGAAGACACAGTGTCTTCAAAACAAAACAAAGCAAAACAAAACAAAAAAACCAACAAAAAAAATCCAAAAACATTGGAGAGATGGCCTTATTCTCTGATATTCCAGAATAGTTTTATTAAATATATGCTTTCTCCTCCTTGCAAAGAGAGCTGGGTTAAAAGAAGCCATTTGAAGTTTTGACTTTCAGTCTCCAAACTGGTATTCGTTTAATTCATAATCACATTTGCCATAGGAATGTAAATCAAAGGAAAAAAAGGAATGAAAAAATATGTCCCTTTTGAAGACTTGTCCTTGGGGTACTAGAGCTTGCATTCAAATAGTACCAGCCAGAACCAGGATAACTCTTGCAGCTGTAGTAGAGGCTTCTGGGCATTCTCCAGGTCTTACACAATGAGGACAGGATGCCAAGGTGTTTTGGCCAGTGCTGGGCTCCCAGGAGGACAGAGCAAAATATCCATGTAGAAGAGCCGTCCCTTCTTCTGAACATCAGACTCTGTGTCCATCTTCCAGCATGTTCTGTGGAAGTGGGTCTGGAGCCCAGAGGCTCACAACTGCCAGGGTCTGCTGCCCCCTTATGGCCTCCGTGTAACCCACACACATGGGTTACACACAAACACAGTTAAAAATAAACAAGAACTGTCTCTACTGTCATAAGTCAAACCTATAGTTGTTCCATTGGGTCAGATTCTCAAACATGGGATTATTAGCTATGGGTTTGCACTTTAGTGCCCTTTGCAACCACTTGGAACTCTCTGTCCTTATGGATTTGGTTTTTCTTACTATTTTTAAAAATAGTTTTTATATATTTTTTTTAACTTTTATTTATTTATTTATTTGCCTTGGTGTTTGCCTGGAACTGGAACTACAGACAGTTGTGAGCTGCCATGTGGGTGCTGGGAATCGAACCCGGGTCCTCTGGAAGAGCAGACGGTGCTCTTAACTGCTGAGCCATCTCTCCAGCCCCAGTTTTTGTATTTTTAACTTTACAAAATTTTATTTAAGTGTACGTGTCTGTTTGTATGTATGCTCTGTTTGTGTGTGTGTGTGTGTGTGCCCTCAGAGTCCAGAAGAGGGCATTAGATCCACTAGAGATTATAGGTGGTGTAGAGTCACCTGTCATGGATGTTAGAACCGAACTCGGGTCTTCTGGAAGAACAGTAAATGCTCTTAACCACCGAGATATTGCTTGGGCTCTTGAATTTGTTTATTCTGAACAACTCATATAAGTGAAACCATGTGACCTTTTGTGACTGGCTTCTTACACTTAATATGTTTTTTTTAAAGAATTAGTTAATTTTGAGTTTTGTGTGTGTGGTGTACATGAATGTGTATTCATGAGTGGAGGCCAGGAGGAGGATGTCAAATGTTTAGTCTCTGCCATGGTCCCTTGAACCCTGAGCTAGGCTGGCAGCCATAAAATCCAATAATCCTCCTGCCTCTGCACCCACCCAGAGCTGGGGTTACAGGCACTTTACCACACCTAGGTTTTCACATGGAGGCTGAGAACAAGAACTCAGGTCCATATGTTTAGGTAGAGAGTACTTTGCCCACTCAGCCATTTTCCAAGCCGTTAATAATGTTTTTAAGGTCAGACCATGTGACATGTATCAGCATTCCACTCTCAATGACCAGGTAATGACACTCTGCCGAGTAAACTCATACATCTTTTTTTACTAACTCACCAATTGGAGGAGAGAATAGATTGTTTCCATTTTGGAGACCATTAGGAAGCATCTTGCTGTGAACATCTTTCTTTCTTTGTAATAACGGGAAGAAAGTAGAAAGGAGAGTTTTCTCCTGGATGAGAAAAGGAAAGGCCCACTCCTGGGCCTCTGAGCTCCTATACTTTGAGAGAACATTGATCCAATGGAATTCAAAAGTGGAATTCCTACAAGCTATTTGCAATTAAGCACAGCATAGACTGGTTGCAAGCCACAGAATGCAGAAGGCCTAGGGATTGAGTGCTTTCTAGAATGTGTTTCTCTAGAATTTCCTGTTCATGTTATAGCAGGTTTTTATGGTGGCACATAAGTGGTGTGTGTTTTATTTAGAAACCTGACTTCTGGCCTTGATCTCTATCACGTTCCTTCTCATTTCCACACTTCCACAGTTTGCCAGGCAGGCCTCTCTCTTCAGTCTCATGAAATCTAAGACCAGAGTTCCCTCCCAGAGTGCCAGGGTCCTAGGCCAGAGTGATGTCATCCTTGTGACATAGCCCAGCAGCTGTCCTGCTTCAGGCAGTACCCTTCCCTTTAGGGTCATCCCATTGTGTTTTTTCCTGGCAATAGCACATGTATTTTATTTCATCCTTTCTCTTTTCGCTGTTTCATCAGCTGTGCAACTCAGTATAAACAGATGGTTCTCTGCCACCCGCCTGTCTGTTCCCAAATGACCACTCAGAGGCTTATATTAATTATAAATGTTTGGCGATGGCTCAGGCTTGTTACTAACTAGCTCTTACACTTAAGTTAACCTATGATTCCTATCTAGTTTGGCCACATGGTTGGTGGCTTGTTACCTCATTTCTTTCTTCCTCAGCGACTGGCTGGTGTCTACCCCAACTCTGCTCTTCTTCATCTCTGTCTTTAGTTTGAATGTACCACCTAACCTTATTCTGCCTAGCTATTGGCCAAAATAGCTTTATTTATCAGCCAATGAGAGCAACACATTCACAGCATACAGAATGACTAATCCCACAGCAATCTAATTTATGAAGTACCAAAAAAAAATGAGATAGTTATGAACAAATAGGAGAATGGAGATCTGGGGTCAACAGACATTGGTTCCTTGGGGAAATGGATTTCCAGTCACATAAGATTCTATGTCAGAATCATTCTTACACTTCAGAATCAACAGCCTATTGGATAAAGCAAAAGAGGAGGACTCTAGGGATACTGGATTTTGGTGATCTAGCTTCTGCATCTGGAGACACTTCCACCCCATGGATGGAAATCACCTCCCATATCTCACATTACAGATGCCCAAATGTGAGTCCCTTCATTTTCAACATCCACTATAGATACGTGCCTGTGATGACAAATGCCTGCTCCAAAATTCTGACTAGAACTCAGAGGTGACAAGAAACAGAGGCTGTGGCAGCTGCTTACAGTAGGAGGGCAGATGTTGGGACAGTGAGACATATCTTCAGCAGAGTGGGCCTGGAGGTGTCTGTGGTCCACACTATACTCTGTGGCTAGAGGTAGTGACATGGGCTCTTGGCTTAGGAACAGGTCTGACATGGTTCCGGGCTATATCACTCTAGAAGTCCTTTTATGGGTATGCTCATTTAGTTTGCTGAGGTGGAAAAGGGCAGAGGAGACAAGTTCTCTATGTTATTGGCAATTGTCTGCCTGGCGTAGAATGAGGGGATGTGCGCTAAAGTTGCCAGGGACGATCTAATATCCTGCAGACGCCCGCGAGGAATTTCAGATTTGCTGTGTGTGGTCAACTACCAGTTCTGAAAGATTGGCAAGTGCCAATCAAGTCCTCAAAGCCCCTTCTATCAAGGTTGGGCATGTTGGCACAAGGGCACTTGGGAAGTTGAAGCAGGAGAATTGCCACTCCTTCAAGGGCAGACTGAGCTACATAAAAAACAATGGAAAGCAGGACTGGAGAGATGGTTAAGAAGTTAAGAGCCCTGGCTGCTCTTGCAGAGGACCTGAGTTTGAATCCTAGCATCCATATGGCTACTCACAATTATCTGTGATTCAGATTCAGGAGATCTAATACCCACTTCTAGCCTCGTTGGGTACCAGACATTCATGTGGTACATAAACATACATAGAGACAAACATTCACATATTAAAAAAAAATCTTCAAAGCAAACCAACAGGCAAACAATTGAGGGGCTGGAGACTGCTCAGTGGCCAAAGCATTGGCCATGCAAATAATTGGAGTCTGGCTCTTTAGAACCCATAGAATGTCAGGACATGATGCCTGTTTATAATTCCAGTGTAGCAAAGGCAAGAGACAAGGGATCTCCAGAGAAGGCTGGCTTGCTAGGCAAGCTGTCTCAGTGAGCCTTGTGTTCAACTGAGAGATCCTGTCTCGGTGAATAAGGTGGAGGAGAATGATTGATAAAGACTTCTGCTACTAATTTCAAACTCAGGCCTCCACATGTACACATACACAAACATGTTCACATACACATGTGCATATCCTCATATAGGTATGCCCACATATGTGTTTGCATGTCAAACAGATATATAAAACAAACAAATAAGAGCAAACCTCATGTGTGCAAGGGGTGGAGGAGTAGCCTTTCATTAAAATGGATGGCATTCCAGCTGGGGCAAAATGTCTAAGTTCTTTAGGCCAGAGAGCCCTCCAGCACTGTTGAGTCATCTGTGGATTCCAGGACAGCTCAAATTATGACCTAGTACCTCTTATGGTCTATGTAAGGAATCTGTCACCTTGCATAGCTCTGGGGGAACAGACAATATTCACAGTGTTGTCTATGAGAAACAGAGATAGTGAGAATGTAAGGCTGGACATGGGGCCGGCCACTTATCTGGGACAGAGAGTCTGTAACTTAGACCAGGCAGGGATGGGGTGGGAAAGCATGCATCTACACCCTCACAGAGAAGAAAGTATGATCATCTTCACTGGAATTTGAACATTATCAAAGAAAACTACACAGAGTGTATGTGCCAAGATTGTCAGCCAACAGAGGACATCAGGACCCAGGCTAAGAACTTGACCTGCTGTCTACTTGTGAGCCCTACTTCCAAGGGCTGGAAGCCTTTGAGAGTTCTGGTACCCAGAGGTGAGGTGGGGAGAGAGGAAGGTCAGAGAGAATCTGGACCTTTAGAGATAACCAGGATAAATAAGAAAAGCTAGAAGACTGATCATTTCATATATTGAAGCTCTCTCCCCAAGTAGATCTGTGATGGTTTTGACTATGGATATCATAGCATCATCTGGGTTTCAGTGTGAAGAATTATCTAGTTTGATTAGTTTGATCTGTGGGTGTACACATGAAGGATTTTCTGAACTGGCTCGATGGTCCTGTATTGAATGAGGAGAGAGTGCTGAGTGTAACATACATGCATTTATTGCTCTTTTTCTCTCCTGACTGCAGATGTAATATGGCCAGTGCCTGTTGCCCAGACTTTCCAGCAACAATGGGCTATATAACATGAACTTGTGGACCAAATAAACTTTGTCCTTTAGGTCTGGCTATTTTCATCATAGCAACTGGAAATTAACTAAGACAGACAGGCTCTGGGATGGAGCCTCTGGAAAGGAACAGGTCAGATAAGGTTATAAGGTAGGGCCCTCATGATCGTCTGAGGGTTCTTAAAAGCAAAAGAAAAGACCAAGATGGTTTCTCTCGGACATTTAAGAATGCTATGTGCCAGCCAGGGAACCATCAGCCAGTACCTTCATTTTGGACTCCCTAACCTCCAGAAAGATGAGAATCAATGTCTATGGTTCAAGCCACCCAGCTTTGGTATTTTTGTTACAGCAGTCGGCTTAAGCTAAGACAACTTTATATCCATCTATATAGAGAGATTACTTTAAATTTCAAAATATTTTACTTATTTTTGTGCTATATGCATACAAGTGCAAGTGCCTATGAGAAACCAGAGGGATCAGATCCCCTGGATCTGGAATCATAGGTTGTAAGCCACCCAATATGGGTGCTGGGAATAGAACCCATGCTGGGTGCAAGAGCGGCATGTGTGTGGGAAGAGGCCTCAGAACCTCTGGAAGTAAGTTAGAGGAGGTTGAGAACCACCTGATGTGACTGCTGGGAACTGAACTGTGTCCTCTGGAAGGGCAGCAAGAGGTCTAAACCACCAAACTATCTCTCCATCCCTATGAGAGGGGCATTTAATAACTAGATTTAGCTACCGTTTGAATAGGTTCTTATGTAAGTAATGGCATAAAAATCATCTACCGGGGCCACTTGGGGTGACCACAACCCAGAAGTGTCTATAGTGAGTCTCATGTAAAAAAAAAAAAATAGCTGGCAAAGGCTCCAGAAATGAGCACATGTTCTTAGTTTAGCCTTCAGGTCCAAAGGGCAATGCATCTCTTCCCAGTGTCTAGTTCTTGTTTGTGGAATCCATATCCATCCAGCAACAGTCTGAGCACCCGCCAGCCACAGGGGAAACTGGCTATCACTCCTTCCTGAGAAACAGGAAGTGATGCCAGCTTACCTCCAACCTCTCTGCTACTATCTATGACCTTTGCTAACTAGCCCCTAACAGGCCTGTCTGTGCTTGTCTCTGGTTTGGAAGGCCTGGGGCAGTCAGGGTTTGGCTGTGGTCAGAAATGAAGACTGACTCTTGTAAGTTGGTGTGGAGGATGGAGAAAGACGGGTGTTTCCAGGGGGAGACTGCCAATTGTGCCTTCATAATTATCCCCCTGTTCAACGGAACCAAATCTTAGGGCTGGCTCAGCCATTTAAGTGGCTGCAGTTAAGAATACTTGCTGCTTTTTCAGAGGGCCTAAGTTTGGTTCTCAATACCACATTAGGCAGCTTACAACCCCTTCCAGAAACCTGAGTTTGTAAGAAGTAAAGTACTTTGCTCCAGCCACCTTTATTTTGGTTTTTAGATATGTGAAAAACAAACAAACAAAAAAACATTACAAATCACATCTACAGCATGCCAGGAGCTTAATGGGTTAGCAATGGCAAAAATACACACGATGAACATTGATTTCTTTTCTGCCCTGAAGATAGGCTACACATTAGGACCACAGAAATAGAGAAAATAATGGCAGGATGCAGAAGTGTGAACGTCGGTCTTTGTCACTTCTCGCAAGGTCCCATGAAGGTGAGAGGAACTGTAAAGCCAGTCAGACAGGAAGGAATCGTGCTTTGCTTTAGAGCTGAAGGTTAGAGTTGATTAATGTCTTCAAACATTGAAAAGTGTCAATTCTTTTGTCCTCCCAAATGCAGCTATGGACAGCAACAGCCTTAAAGTATGAAGACAGCAAACAAGATGCTCCAGTGAAAATGTGTGAGCCTTGCAGCTCCAAAGCCAGGAAACAGCCTGTCTACCTAAACTGTCAGGAGACCACAGACTTCAAATTGAAGAGGCCGGGATAAAATCAAGACCATATTTCTTTGGCTCTGAAAAATGTGAAGGCCTTGCCTTTAAAACCCTGAAAGCAGATGGACCTCCAAGTCTTCCCCCAAAGTAGGTAAACTAGAAAATCTGTGCTGGCCTCAAGGCCACCATTTGGGGGGGTCTCATTCTAAATGTGATTATGGAAGGTCAGGAATCTTTGCAGAGGGTAGTGCTGGATGGTAGGTGTTAAGGGACTGGCCACTGGCAAAGAGAGCTCTCTGCTCTTCCCGTGTGGTGATGGAGCTTACGGACAATGTAGGACAGGGACTCCAGGCTGCCTGCTCAGTGGTATTTTCAATGGCTGCCTCCAGTGTCTACTTCACTGCAGATTATGTGAGAATTTATCATTAGTTTTCAGGGCCTAAAACAGACAAACCCCTACACACATCATAAGTAGATAGAGAAGCCTGGAAGTCACTCCTAAGTAGTTTTCTTTTAGTTATATGTCATGATGGCTTCCAATTTGTGCTGTTCTCATGGGGGGAGGAAGAGAGATCACACGGGGCCAACAGTTCACTGTCCCTTTAATTCTTTCTCAGAAATAGACCATCTGAATTTCAGCTAGGCATACTGTTTTCTTTCTGACAGGGTCTCGCCCATCTCTGGCTGGCATGGAACTCATTATGTAGATTACGTTGGTATTAGATTCATAGAGATCTGCTTACCTCTGCCTCTTGAGTGCTGGGATTAAGGGCATTTGCCGCCATACCTAGCCTTTTATAAACATTCTTCTAACATTTGTTTACTTTGTATGTGTGTGAGTATGCAGGGGTATCAGGGTTCTTTCCTTCGACCACATAGATCTAGAGATTACACTCAGGTCATCAGGGTTAACAGGAAGTGCCTTTCTCACTCAGCCATCTCACTAGGGTCTCATGTCATGTAGTCCAAGGTGGTCCTGAACTTTCTAGGTAATGAAGGGACCTTGAACTCCTGGTCCTCCTGCTTCTATTTCCTGGATCGAACCAGGGGCTTTGTGCATGCTATTCAAACACTCTATCAACTGAACCACACTCCTAGCCCCAGCATATGGTTTCTTGGCATTAAAATTACCCCCTTGGAGGGAATATGGTCCTGAGACTAAGGACATAGGTCTTGCTGTTCTCTTCTCCCTCCTGCTATGCTGGCTGGCTCTGGCATGTGTCTGGACATGAAGGTAAAAGCTGCATTCTGAGAATGGGAGAGAGAGCAAGTTGGGGGAACTTGGAACCCTGTTGATCACAGAACCACAGAGCAACCCTGCAGGATGAAGGATAGGGCTCCGTGCAATAGCAGAACACAATTCTGGACTAAAATTGGCCAACCAATGTAAATGCTAAGGCTAAATACTGCATGAGAAATCATAACTAGAGGGAGGGTGAGATGGATAGTTTCTAGGGGCAAAAATCAGACATACAAATAAAAATGTTGACAGACAGTAATAGTGTTGCATAGCTTGAATGCTTTTATATTGATCAAACTGTTTTTCAGTAGAGTCCCCGACAATAAGTCAGAATGAAAAACATTCAAAATTTACAGAAAAATGTATTGCTGATCGACTAAGATACTTTACAAAACCCGCTTAGCACAATCCTTTGGTTGCTCCAGTGGAATGAAGCTGTCAAGGGAATATCAGTCTCCCTAGCATCAGTCTTGGAGGTTTGGTCCCCCCAGGCTGAGGTCACAAGGGCTTTGCCATCTTTGCTAGACCTTCTCTAGGGTGACAGGCACAAACCTGGAAGGTGGCACTCTTTATCCTCACAATTCCACAGTGACAAGGGCTCAGTCAGCTCCTCAGATTTGGCTAAGGTTAAACTGTTTCCCTGAAATCAATTGTGAGCACTGCCCACCCAATCATCAGTCCCTTTCAACAAAAACACACAATTAACTAAGGGCTGAGGGGAAAGCATCTTCGTAAGTCTTGGTCTGGACCAAGTCCCCGCTGATCCTGCCTCTTTGTTGATTTGGGAGGATGAAGAGGCTACTCACTGCCCCCAAATGGAAAATTTTAAAGATTGAGGGCGGGGTGGTGTGGGGAGAACCAGGAACACAACTATGAGAGAATCTACACTAGCCTCAAAACATATTTAGGTAGCAATGGTCGTGGGAGGAAACTAAAAATACTGCTACAAGCTTGATCCATCTACCCTGTCTCTCTACCCCTAAACAAACTTCACTTAATTTTTCTCATCATTCATGGATTCTAGAGAGTGATGCCAGCAAGGAACCCATTTGATAAAGTCGGCACACTGAGGTGTCTAATCTGACCTTCTGGAAGGTGCTAAGAATGTGGGCTATAAATATCTTTTCCATTCATATCCAGCCAAATTTCCTGAGCAAAATATTTTGCCTGATTCTGATGTAGTTCTTAGGATAAAACATGGTTTCTTAAGAGCAACCCTGGAAATGTGGGATGCAGAGAAACAGGAGCTCAGAGCTTTGGTTTTTAATTGGTAATATTGACCCTGTTTACTTGGGTGTTCTGCTCCCTGAGATCATTTTCCTGTCTCATCCTTCCCAGGATTCCATGGACTTTGTTTCTGGCAGCATCTGCTGTGTCTGAACTGCTGGCCCTACACAATGGCAGAGAAACCAGCTGCAGGCTTTTCGAGCTTCACAGAATATTATGTAAGTGTAATAGAAGCATTTTCGTGACCATATTCAACAACTTGTTTCTAGAAAATAAAACAATCTCCAAGGACGGTTAGACTCTGCAAGTGCTTTGTACACAGGGTGGTGATAAACATTTCTATCAGACAATAATTTGCTAAGCAGTCTTATACTGAAATACCCAGCATTCTCTGCTTCTCCTCTTTTTGATGCTTTGGTGAGGGTGTTTTCAGAATCCAGGTTGAGTCAGTCTTCTCTCTTCTGGGTTTTTTCCCTCCAGAACACTGTTCTGTGAAAACCCAGTGGATTCCACATTTCTGATGCATTTTGGGGCCATAGAGAAGTCAACTTTGCTAGGTCTTCAGAAGCATTGATTTATAGATTCCAGTGGCCAGGAATTAATTTCCATAATATGATCTTATTCTGTCTTCAAGTTCCAGTGATGTTTATTTTATACAGGAAGAAACACTGACACAGATCCCAGGTTCCTAGACTGAGGGCTACTTGGTCTTGAGAGGCATGGAGAACCATTCCAATTTCTCATTACACAAGGCACTGGGCCTTGCACCCTCCCACCCACATCCCTGAGCAGTAAGATGTGCATGGGTAAAAAGCCAGCAGGAGGGAAGTAGATGGATATGCTACACCTGTAGATAAAGAATGTTCAGAAACCTGGGTTCCTCTGCACAGGTCCTTACCTGCGAACTAGGAAATGCTTTAATTGGTTCAGTGCCTGATAAGTATCAATGCAGCTTCATCTACTTACACGATAACATGCAAGTGTCCTTTTTCTGGAAGTACCATTAGGAAACCTGCTGACATTCTTCTGAATATACAAAAACCGCTATTTAAAAATACCACCTTAAAGCATTCATGTAATTTATTTTTCCTTAAATAATAATTCACTACAATCCTGCCACAAATTAAAAAAAATTTACCATGGTATTCACAGAGCAGTATTCTTGAGGACAATCAAAATCCCAGAGTACTTAGAATAAATTAACATCAAATTGTGTTTATATTCAGATAGTCTGATTCTCTCCTCTGAAATGAAATAGAGACCATTGTAACTAAGAGTGAATGCATACACTTGTTCTTCTGTACAGAGACTCATTCTTTACATAACAGTAATTTGAATCAAGTTAGAAATCCTGAGAAAGTTACCCATCACACACACACATGACACCCTCGAGAAGCAATGTTTCTTATAGTCACTTACCAGAACGTCTTTTCTCAGAAGAGTTCAAAATTCTGAATATGTGGATGCTACCACCCCTATCTCCCGACCCCCAGGAACATCATCTTATTTCCAGTGTGAGAGCCTGAAGTAGCAGCAATCCACATAGAGAGTCAGTAGTTGGTGATTCCAGTCATGGCATCTGAGTGCAAATGCAGTAAGGGGTAAGCAGAGGCTAGTCTGCTCCTAAAGTTAAGACTCAGCATTACGCAGAGCCTAGTACTCAGTCTCAGCTGAGAAGTCACCTGAACATACATTATGAAACTGGTTCAGGCACTGGGGGTGATCCTGAAGAGAGGAACTGCGGGGTAGGGGGAATTGGGTGCTTTGGAACATGAGTGCAGAAGGGGTGAAGATGAGGCCAAGGAGGGAGGGCAGAATAGACCCTGTTCATCCGCCAGCCCAAAGTCCCTTGTACCCTGACTGTGGTACATTCATCGGAGTTTTCCCTGGTGTCAGGGGTAATGGACACCAAAAGGCAAGGAAGTTCAGCCCTTGGAGTCAGTCCCACATAGATCAGCACACGAAACACCTGAGCAACCACGAGTAGCCACACTGTCTTGCTGCTGGTGTAAGGAGAGGCAGCAGTACAGCTGGCATCCCCCCTCATTGCTCTAGGATGGCCGACAGGAGGCGGTGATATTGAGGGAGAGACACAGTTCACAACTGGAGGTCCCTGCGGCTTATCTCTGGGACCAAGGAAGTCATAGCGGCATGCATATCTACATCATCAGCTCCTATGTACAGGATATCTTTTCCACAGAAATGTAAAGTGCCTGAGGTCAAATAAGCTAATCCCTTCCCACAGTGACCAGCATCTCTGGGGGCCTCCAGGGGGAGTGCATCCCCTTCTTCAGGAAGTCACCCTCGGAAGGAGGGATGGACACTTCACAGTCGTGCTAACTGGGATCCAGCCTCTGGACCAAACCTTCTTCATATACTCGAAGAATTGCTTCACACACAAACTTGTATTGGCTCTGGAAGAGAAAAGAAGGCCGTCAAGTCCAGAGCCCCAAGAGTGAGGCCTCACACTGTGCTTGAGAGTGTCTCTGGGACATTTATATTTTCTCCCTATGTGTCAACTCTGGGTCTCGTGCTGGGGAAGAGTGAGGTGAACCCATGTCTTAACAGACTGGGGAGTTGGGGGAGGGGGTGCCCTCAGGAAGTGTGGGTGGAGGAAAGCAGTGACGTAAGTGAATTAAGTGAGGATCAGCGTTCATCTTTCTCTGCCTGATTACTAAACACAGCTGCTGTAGTTCCTGTTGTCTTGCCTTCCTTAGTATGATAGACTGTACCTCAAATTATGAGCACAAATACACCCTTCCTCTCATGTGTTTGTTGGCCACAGGAATAAAAAAATAACTCATATAAGAACAGCACTGATGCGGAAGCCATCGTGATATGAAAGATCTGTTCTGAGAAATGTGTATGAGGACCCCATTGTCCTGTCCTGGAATACCTGGGCATGTAAGGGCTGGGAAGTGGGTGATGGAGAACAGCAGCACAGGTAGGCTGGAATTTGGGTGTGGGACAAGGAATCTAGATTTCTTTTTTCTTAAGAGAGTTAGAAAAAGATACAGATTATTAGGTAGTATCTATTGAAGATTGATTTTAAAACTCTCTATGGACACCCAAATCCATAGTGCCCCAATCTTTTATATCAAATGGTAAAGTATTTGCTTATAATCTATGAGTACCCTCCACATACCACCCTGTATATTTTAAAAATCACCTCTTTCACAGGATATAGTGGGACATTTAGTGGGAGGCACCAAGGGTCTACACAGTGAGTGTAAAACAATCCTCGTTGCAAGTATCACCAAAACCCAAAAGCAAAACAAAAATTATCTCTTGATATCTAATATAGCATGAATAGTTATACTGTATTTTGTGGGGAATACAAGAGAAAACAGTACATATGTATGTATGTTTGTTATTCAAGATGGGATTTCTCTGTGTAGCTTTGGAGCCTGTTCTGGAACTCACTCTGTAGACCAGACTGGTAACAAGCATCCATACCTACTATGATATCTCTATGGCCTGAGCTGGTTTTTAAAACTGTAGTTCCCAGGTACAAACTAAGGACTCAGAATCTAATAGGAAATTGTATGTGTCTGTCCAGCAGCCTATGACTGTTGAGCTGGTTAGAACACAGACTTCCTGCTGCAATAACTAAACCATCTTACCGGCCCTGGAGGTTTTGTCAGGAGGCTGCTTCCCTATCTTTGACAGCTTGTTATCTAGAAATATTCCTTCTAGAACATTCTTAGATATCCCTGGAGATTTGCCCATCATGGCTGAGATTACGAACTCAGTCAGTTCTACTGAACACAAGCTTGGATGCCTTCTACATGGACAACTTTAGTGAATGAACACTCAAAGGCAGGAAAGCTCCCATCTGCAAGGCAGGGAAACTGAGGCCTACAGGGAGGTTCCAGGGTTACCCAGAGGTTGTCAATGTGTGGGGAGGCCTGAATCATGTTCTTTCTACACCAACCATACCCTGCTCTTGCAGCTCAAAATGACAAGCAAGATATTTCCTCCTAAGGACACTGGTCATACCAAGCACCCTGGCATGACACAGCAGAAGACAGGTGATGGTGAGGGAACCCCAGTGCCTTTGCTTTCTTCTGACGGGTGATGATGGAATGCAAGCAGAGCTGCTCTTCCACCAGAGGTAAACAGAATGCATGCAGATGGGCCCAGCCTTGCAGTCACAGAGCCTCTGACAAGCTGTGACTCTAGGCACTGACTCAGTTCCCTTGAACTTCATCCTGTTCACAATGCCCCTGGCTATGATCCTGTAAGCTCAGGAAATGTGGATCTTTGCCTTTTTGCTGTTGTTGTTGTTTAGACAGGGACTCAGTATGTAGCCCTTAGTGTCCTGGAATGCTTATATAGACAAAGTTGGCCTCAAACTATCTGTCTTCTGTGTTAGGAGTAAAGGCATGTGCCTTTACCAACCTTGCCAACTTCTACCATTTTTTTTTTTATTTTATTACTACCATTTTTATCACTGAGTTTCTTTCTACTTACTGATGTCTGCACCATCATGGCGCGCTGGTCTCTCATTTTCCGGACAATATCCAGTGGGTAAACAGGCAGGTTCCTCTCAATTAAGCACATGGCTGTTTCCATAGTGACCAACACACCTGTTCGGCCTATGCCAGCACTGGGGAGAAGAAACAGAGGGCTCAGGATCTGCCTGGGCATCATTTCTGCAAGGCTGAGCTGAACCCTCTTCTCAACAAGGCCTGCCCCAGGGCAAGCCCTGGGGTTGGTTTCAAGAATAAAAAGCTCACATTTAGTGGAGGTCTTAAGCTTGTCAAAAGAAAAAGCCCACTTCCACAGGTCCTAAGGCTCAGACTTACTAAGAAACCCATCCATGAAACACAAAATCCACTCCTCCTCTGAATCATGCCTGCTGTTAAGGTCAGAAACTTCAGGATAGAGAGGTGTAGTGGGGTTTTCCTTTTCAGCATCCAGCTGCACTTACACGTTTATGTTTTAATTACGTTCTTGGTATTTAGAAATTGTCAGGGAATAAGCATAGTTTGACAGGTTCATGTGACTTTGTGGGGGGATAAGAGTGGGTTTTGTTTCTGCCTATCTCTCTTGGTTTTTCCCACGGGGCAGAACCATTTAAAACAGAATGAAGTAAGGCTCAGTACCTGCAGTGAACAAGGGCAGGCCCATCTATCCTCAGGGACCTCATGTACTTCACAAACTCCAAGAAGTCTGAGGAGTCATCAGGCACGCCGTGGTCAGGCCATGCAACATACTGGAGATGGGTCACTGTGTGTTCTTCCCCAGTCTGTGGAAGATATGGCCTCAGTCAGTCATCAACGCAGTGAGCCCTGCCCAGGGTGGCCTTATCCTCAGTGTGTCCAGCTCGGCTATGGTCTCAGTCAATTCCCATCAATCTCCCAACTCTTTCGAAATATCACTCTTGCCCTGAAGACACTGCTTTTAGATCTCTTTTACCTCCAGACATTTCTTCCACCTGCCCTATGCATCTTGGAGTCAGGGTCGCCCAGGCTACCTCTGTATACATGTACATACTTTTCTTTGGTGTTGAAGACTTGCTCATGACAATCAGAAGCCCTCACTGTCATGTGACTAAACACACCTTTCATTGCTGATCTCTACCCTCAATACACATAAAATAAAGTTTACCATTTTAACTAATTTTAGAGGTAAGATTTACTGGCGTTAAGCATTTATTAAGTGGGACAACTATCACTGTTATCTCCTTCTAGAACTTTCTTTTTTTTCACCCAAATATGAACACTGTAGCCATTAAAATAAAACTCCCCATTTTCTGCCCCTTCTTCTAACCAGGGCAAACACCATTCTCTTCTCCATGTCTGTGAGTTTAGTATTCGGATAAACAGAATTTTAGTATTTACCCTTTTGACTGGTCTCTTTCTTGGTATAATGTCTTTCAGACTCATCTCATGGTGGCATTTTCTCAAAATGTCCTCCTTCTTTTGAGGTTGAATACTACTACACAGCTAGGCCTGTTTTGTTGGCCCACACATCTCTTGAAGGGCAGACCCCAGGACCCTCTCCTCCCTCTTGGCTATTATGAATGTCAGAGCTACACATGGGGCACTGGCTCTCTGCCTACCCTGTGACACTGCAGCAGAGCTGGACTCGACCCTCCACAGGGGCTACCGATGGTGCCTGCCCCTCCCCCATGGCCCTCCGCAGCCCGCTCACCTCGGTGTTTGTAACTAGCATTTCTCGGGACACATAAGCAATGGTACAATCCTCTGCCTGACACTGGATGTGAAAGATGCCATGGTCCATGACGTCAGGGGGATCCGGCCAGTACTGGTGACATTTGGTCTGTAAGAAACCAGAGAATACTAGTCAGGCTTTTCTGTAGGGCGGAACCAAGGGCAGGTAACTGCATGGCATCCAGTCACATCTGTTCAAAGACAAGTAACAGATAAGATGAGACCCACTTGTGTGACCCATGGCCTGAAGAAGGGAGTTGATTTACCTTCTAGGGTTTGTTCATTGGGAGAGCAATAGGGCCTGGATTTATAAGGTGGGTCTGCCTACCAGAAGATAGTCAGCCCTGGCTGGAGTCTGGAAGGACTCAACTTACCCTCTGTGGTTTGTTCACTGGGAGAGAGCAATAGGGCCTGGGTTTAGGGGCTACCTATTCTCTGCCCTGGCTGACCCAGGTTCCTTGGGTCTCTTTTCTGCTCTCCGCAGCCTCTCCCACCTCAGCGCTCTGCATCTTCCACCCTACCTCACAGGAGCCTTGGGACATGGCAATGAAGAGTTAGTCACTGGGTGGAATTCTCTCTCCACTTATTGGCCATCGACTTCCAATAGCCCTTAACCTCCTTGAGTCTCAGGTTTTCTTTTATTTATGTATTTATTCATTTATTTTTATTTTATGTAAATTGGTGTTTTGCCTCCATGTATAACTGTGTAAGGGTGTCAGATCCTGGAATTACAGACAGTTGTTAGCTGCCATGTGGATACTGGGAATCAAACTCAGGTCCTCCCGAAGAATAGTCAGTGTTCTTAACCACTGAGCCATCTCTCCAGCCTGAGTCTCAGGTTTTCATATACTGACAGAGGCTGGAGAGGTTGCAGTGTGGAATCACACAGTGGCCATTAATACCATTGTTATGGGAACTATAATAACTGAATTAGGTTGGTCAGGCTCCTCAAAAGTCCCCATTTAAAAAACCCCAAAGCTGGGGGAGACGAGTGTCCTTTTTCATGTGAACAGTGCCTCCTACAACTTCCAATGATTTCATAGGAAATAGGGTCTGGGACCTACTGTAACTGCCCCTCTGAGGGTAGTGAATGGCTTACTGAGTGAAAGCACTTGCTGTGTAAGCCTGATAAGTCTAGTCTCCCAAATCCACGGCGGAAGGGGACAACCGATTCCCATTAAATGCTTATTTCCATGTGTGCTCTAAGCATGTTGAACACACACACACACACACACACACACACACACACACACACACGGGCGGGGGCTAATAAAATAAAAGTTATAAAACATTTTTAAAGGTTAAAATACCTTTTACATTTTATTTTCTTTAAATATTTTTTTTATTTTTTACTATTCCTCCAGAGGACCAGGGTTCAATTCTCACCACCCACATGGCAGCTCATAACCAAAAGTAACCGGTCCCAGGGGATCTGATCCCTTCTTCTGGTCTCTGTGGGCACCAAGCACACACTCGTACAGGCAGAACATTCTTATATATAAAATAAAATTAAAACAATTAAAAATTAAAAAAAAATGAGAAACCCAAATGGAGCCAAGACTTCCCATACAGCAAAGAAGAAATCCAGAGGACCGGGCACTAAGTGGCCTGCCATGGCAACAAAGTTGCTATGACATAGTCTGGCATTCATCCTGGGTTTGTCACAGTGTCTCCCAATATGGCAGCTGTGGCTATGTAATGGAATAGATACTTCCCAGGTTCTATTCCCCTTTCAAATCCTGCAGCTGCTCCATAAGCCACTGCAGCACCCTCTTTCCACCTTCAGTGCAAGTCTCAGACATCCATAGTTACTCTACCCAGTATTGACTCTTAAAAATAGAGGAAGAAGAGGCCTGCCACCACAGAGAAGCAGGTTGTGGAAGGGCAATGGCCAATGCAGTTGGCTGGTAGAGCACAGCTACTGGAAGATGTTGCCAGAAGGACTCAGAATACTGTTTCTACAAGGCGCTGTAGGCTGATGAGACTACTCTCATCTTCCGGTCCTAACCATCCAGTAATGCTGAGAAGAGGATTTGGGAAGAAAAGGTGACACCAAAATGGCTCTAAAAAGGAGGTGCTTTAGGGGACTAGAGGATGCTGAAGGCTGGGTTCCTGGCAGAAGAAGAATGTCTTGGGAAGAAGGGCCAGATGGTGTTTGTGGGAGAGCCGTGGGCTCAATTAAGAAGGCTGTATCATCAGCTCTTGATTTCTGGCTAATTTAGTTGGTCAACAAGCAGCCCTCAGGGACGATCTGATGAATCAGAAATGCTATGGCATTATCCTCTGGACGCTCTCCAATCCAGTCAAAGCAATGCAGGTATAAAGAACAGGCACAGGCTGGGGTGGGTCAGGTAGGAGTGACAGATGTCCTGGATAGAATGGTCAGGGAGCTCAGGACTAAAAACCTACAATGGATGAGATGAGGACAGACCATTCAGGTCGAAGGAAAAGGAGGTAGAATGTAAAGGGTCAGCTGGGCTCCTAGGGAACAACAGACTACTCAGGGGTGTGGCACAAGGGCACACACAGGTGGTCTGGACACAGGGAACACCCTGCTCTGTGCATTGACGATCCACCACAGGGGATGCGCAGAATATGCTGGCCCAGACTCTCTGGCAAGGCCCAGCTGAAGGTAAAGCCTATGAAAAGTCTGAGACAGTGAGCTATTGCTTCTGCTGTGGGAGACAAATGGAAGATTCTGGAAACAGGCAGAGTCAAGAGGGACCAAGTGGGAGTCATATAGGTACCAAGGGCATTAAACAATGGTGAGCTGCTGAAGGGGAGAGACAGGAGAGCTGAGACCTGCTTCAGATGGCTCGTGTTGGTGGCTAAGGCTCAAGGGGACAGGCTCCTTATGCGTATACATGGGGGCTGGTTGGTGGCTTTGGGATCATCTCATATATCAGACACTAGATGTGTCCAACCAGAGAGTGAGCAGTTGGACTGGGGGTTCAGGAGATGGCGGGTTTGTGAGACCGCCTGAAGGGCATCAAGAGAATAATCAGACCCAGAAATCCATGGGGATGGAGCCACCTGACTTCTACATGCACTTTATCAAGCACATACAGAGGACAAGGGTGTCGCAGGAGGGAGGTCTATGTCACCCCAAACCTTTTCTTGTCAACCTCATGACAGTCATGAGCTTTACTGCTACTCAGAGCAAATCCACTGCCACTGGTCCAGTGGTACAATGAGATACTGGGCCTTAGCTCTCTAGAAATACATCCTCAATACTCAGAACCACTCAAGAGATAGGTACTGTCCTTTGTGGTGATGTGTGAATTGGAAGCTTACAGTCCTATTCAAAGTCCGTGCTTTAAGTGACTGGTGGGACAGGAAAGACGGTTAGCCACATTACTCATATGACGATATAAAATACAGCCCCTCCCCCTGGAGAAAAAAACCAAACATCTGATGGAAGGTAAGGGAGATTGGTTCCCCCAAACCTCAACAGTGAACCTACCCAACACCACCCTCTGTAGCCATGATCAAGACAGGGGTCAGCGACCCTGCAGGTGACTCCCTGAACACAGAGACTGTATAGACTCAGTGCAGCACAGCAAGGGCATGGGACTCCGGGGTGTGCCTGCTGGGAGAGCCACTTTCCTACAGGCAGGACACAGGGAGAACAGCAAGGGGGCCAAGCCATTCATCCGGAATGACCGATTCGGAAGAAATGACACTCGACTGGGCCCGGAGAACAAAGCGTGCAGGTCACCCGAGAATCTGTAACAGGAGAGGGAAGCAGGCATTTCCAAAGACCAGGTTTCTAACTATTGATGGATGACAAAGTAAGTTGCCAGGGCCAGAGATGCTGAAGGGATGGGCAGGCCTCCGGGGACGCTCCAACACATGGAAAGAGGGTGCTGAGTTACAGTCCGAAGAAAAGGCTGGGAAACAAAGGAACACACTGGGTCACTGGAGACCTCAGATGACAGGAAAGGATGGCGTGGAGCTGGAGAGGCAGCCCTGGAAGAGGGGAAGGACGAGGGTGAGGTTTCTCAGATCACAGAAAGGACCTTTTTACAAGCAGATGGAGTGAAGGAGGGGCTGCCACCAGAGCTGATGGTCTGTCACCTGCCACTGTGTAAGGGGTTCCCTGTTCTGAGGACAAGAATGACTGTCCAGCTGAAAAGGAGAGAGTAAACCTTTAAACAG
Source organism: Sigmodon hispidus (assembly GCA_004025045.1). Lineage (NCBI taxonomy): Eukaryota > Metazoa > Chordata > Mammalia > Rodentia > Cricetidae > Sigmodon > Sigmodon hispidus. The sequence goes on from PVIH01002218.1 coordinate 152,181, forward strand.
CAGAAAGCCTGGCACCACTGAGCCGATGTCAGTGCTTAGTCACTGGGCGGATTCAGGGGGCAGCCCAAGGAACACCATCATGAACGCAAAGACCGCTGCGGACAGCAGAGTGTTCCTGAGCAAACATGGAGTCTGGGCACCCAAAGTATCAGAATATAAGGCAGGCAGAACACAGAATATCTGCTATCAATAACACACCAGCATTGGAGGCTGCCAGGTATGAAGGCAGATTCTTGTTCGGGAGTCAAGCGACTCACTGTGTCAACAAGAAAGCCTCAACCTGGGTTCAGGACCACTTGAGCATCAGCCTATCCCTAACACTTTAGCCTGATTTCCACAACACATGATAGAAAATGAGATGAGTGTTCTTTGCCTTACAAACAGGGCTTGGAAGATTACAACACTTGGACTTTAATATCAGTGTTTTTATATTTGTTTTGAGGCAAGGTCTCAATGTAGCCAAGGTTGGCCTTGAACTCATGTAGCAGGGAGTGGCCTTGAACTCCTGATCCTTGTACTTCTGCTTCTTGAGTGCTGGATTCAGGTGTTTGCCACCACGCTTTACTCTGTTGAACACTTTTTAAAACTTTACACATAATTTTACTTTTGGCAAATGATATTGGTTTTATATTTAAGAAACATATTTGAAAGGTTACTAAAACAAAACAAAAATAAGTTTGTTTAAAGAAAGTAAAACTACAAAACAAATACAGTGTGATTCCATTAATATTCATTAAGGCACATACGAATTAATGTTATTGCTACTGCTGGATAACATGTATATAGCATTAGCTGTGATCACTTGGGTATGACAGCACACGTATCCTTCCTAGCACATGGGAGGACTGAAACAGGAAGAACATCACCAGCTTAAGATATATATTAACATATATATATATCTTACATATATATGTATATACACATATATTAAAATCTATTTACCCCAAATGAAACAAAAATATCAATAATAAAAAATAACCATATACCAAGCACTCTTTGGAGAGGTTCCCTATAGCAACTAGTTCGGTTCCCCTATAGCCTCACCAAAGGAGTGTTACTTTGCATGATTCCTTAATTACACAAGTAGGAAGCGATAACAGGAATTGGCCCTGTCTGGCTTAGGGGTGTACTTTCTTACCCACTACACTAAAACACATAACCAAATAAATGCAGACACTTTAGGAAAACAGGGGCAGTACTGTGAGCTGGCTTGAGAGCTGGGAGTCTCTAAGTTCAAGAAAGGCCAAGTAACTCCATCTCTTATTAAAACAAAACCAGACAAGAACAAGGCTCTCGAGATGGGCTGCACAGTATGATGACTTCAGCTGAGCTTCTGTCTCTCACAGGAATGGGGCATGTAAGGAGAAATGGGAGGTAAGGGCAGAGTTGCCCGGGTTAGCAACTGTTCTCAAAATATGTCTTAGTGATTTACAGGATGAGAACGAGTCTAACCAATCTGAGAGTGACATTAAGGTTCAAGTTAAAGCTAAGAGACAGAGAAGTCAGGCAGCTAAGAGCTCAATCCAAACGATGATGATGACAACAATGACTGCTGGACACTGGAAACACACAGTCCTCTGAGCTCGTTACATACACTGTCCAGTCTTCCCCGGTGCCCCGAGATGGTGGGCACTACTACTGTCTCCAAGGTCAGACAGGACAATAACTTCATCAGGAGAACTGCTTCAGCCCAGTCTGGCCTAGCGCTGGATAACGATGCCGAGAGTCAAGGGCATGCATATCAGAGGGAAGAAACATTGCTTTTGCAGTCAACAATCTTACTGTGTGCGGTGAGACACCGACTCCACGTGGGCAGAGCCACGGGCAGCACAGGGATTCTGAGGCAGGTAGGGTAAAGGAAGAAGCATTACCTTCTAGCTTGTCTTTTTAAAAATGATTTTTAGGGGCCTGGAGAGATGGCTCAGGGGTTAAGAGCACCGTCTGCTCTTCCAGAGGACCCGGGTTCGATTCCCAGCACCCACGTGGCAGCTAACAACTGTCTGTAGTTCCAGTTCCAGGCAAACACCAAGGCAAATAAATAAATAAAGTTTAAAAAAAATGATTTTTAGATTTACTATCTTATGTATATGAGTGTTTTGCTTCCGTATATGTCTGTGTACCATGTATGTGATAGTGCCATGGAGATCAGAAGAGGGTGTTGGCTCCCCTCGAAATGGAGTTACAGATGGTTGTGAGCACCATGTGGGTGCTGGGAATTGAACCCAGGTCCTCTCTATGAGTAGCCAGTGCTCTAACCACTGAGCCATCTCTCCAACCCTGCTGGCTTGTTTTAGATCCATATGGGGAAGTGGGCAAAGGAAGCTGAGTTTCTTCTCACTTCTGTGGGTGTCTGTTTGGTCACTGGAGACCCTGTCCAGCCATGAGGCTCAATTCCACACAGTACAATCTGCACACATTTGAACAGGAAATCAAGTCACTTACTTACCCGCCCTCGCTCCGTGAGAGTTGTCAACATGACAACCAGAGACAACTTCTGATCCCAGACAACTTGCCAAAACTGTGCACAGGTGTGTGGCAGGGGCCCCTGAGTGGCAATGTACTTGTTCACAAGGTTAGCGGCAGGGATCTCCATCTATCATGAGAGAGGGAAGGCAGGTGAGCAGGATTCTCCATTTTACACTTTTCTAATTGCTAGCTGAATCACACCAGGAAGAGATCTTATCCACTCCCAACAAGAAACAAAAAATTGCAGCACAAAGCCGTCTCCACTTTTGACAATAACATGAATAGAGTGGTGGGGCTGTTGATTAACCCATTTCTTACAGGGGCAGTCCTGCAAGATCATGGTGTAGCCCATGGTGTCCCCAGGGGCCAATTCTGCCATCTGGCTACCTAAATGTGGTTTTCAATGTGGTCCACTACAGAAAAAAGTTTGCTGACCTTGTTACAAAGGGAGAAATCTATATTCAGTAAGTTGCCCATGATGAGTGTGCTCCCAAGACAGGCAAACCTTTTCCTTTTTACTCTTTTGGGTTATATATATGGAGGAAGACTTGTGGGCAGGGTGACACTAATAACATGTGGGCAAAACACAGGGAGTGACAAATATACCACGAGCCGAAATAAACACAGAAATGCCAATAACCCAGTACATCGGCAGGCGGATGATTGAATTAGAACATGTTTGGATCCACCTCTCAAAGTTCCACGGCTTTTCAAGTTACTCCGTGAAACCAAGATTGCTCCCCCGGAAAGTGAGAGCATTCATTGTTTCACAAAGCCACGTCGGAGAATGATGGAGTAAATGGGAGCATGCTCTGTTACGGGCAAAGCCCCCCATGCTGTCCCCACATTCATTGACTAGTATCAACGTGTTCTTTTTCATCGCCCAGATTCCCAGCTTACGTTCACATAACTCGCATTAATATAATCTTCATTTCCCTGCAATAATACCCGGGTGGTGTCATCTGCCGGAGAGAGAAAAATTTACCCATTATTCTGAGTGTTATTTTTATCATCCCAAGTAAACAAGGGTTCAGTCCCCAGCTCCACCTGCAGCTCTTGCCTCATTAGCATAAACACCATTCCCCAACTGTTCAGAGTCTGAGATAGCTGCAGTAAACACGGTGGTGTTTACAGACATACTGAGAGCCAGTCCAGAATCCCAGACAATCTGTTTTAAAAGGGAAGCATTATCTCACGCAGGGGGAAGGAGGCATCAGGCATACTCACAAGGCAACACATCTTTGTATCGGTTTTTATCCAGATTCTGAGGCAGCTTTGCAAATGTGACGGCTAAGCCCGGCTTCTTTCTGTAGAGTTGCTGTCAGACAAATAAAGAAATTCAAAAGAACAACACCAAGCCCCAAAAAACCAACTCTATTGCTCTGAAAAAAATCTGAAAGCATATCCTAATGGCAAAGGTCCTCATTTGAAGACATCCCCCACCCCACCCTCAGATATATTTTTGTTGTTGTTTTGTTTGCAAGACAGAATTTCTGCATAGCCCTGACAGTCCTGGAACTTGCTCTGTAGACCAAGCAGGCCTCAAATTCAGAGATCTGTCTGTCTCTGCCTCCAGAGTGCTGAGATTAAAGGCATGTGCCACCACTACCTGGTGAGACCTTCCCAATCTTAACATTTCAAAGTGATTCTAGGTTATACAGCAAAAGAAAACCTCAGTAAGAAATCCTATCTTGATAGAACAAACCAACTAAAGCCATATATACATGTATATATATATGTATATATATATTCAAATTTGATGATCTGTAGGGGAATGAAGGCAGGCAGGGGCTGAGTCACATGGATCCAGGTAAGATCTTATTTTATGGCAATTCCTTGGCAAATGTGGGGGGTAGGGGATAGGAATTCTAACTCACCTAAATTAGTCTAAAACTACGTTTTCCTCCAGTTCAATGGAATGAAACATGTTCTTTACTCAAGAGCAGCAAGACTACTTCATTCACCATTCAGGAAGACATCCCCACAGCAGAATGCTGATTCGGATTCAGTAACCTCATTTAAAGAGACATTTCTCCACACACACAATTACCACTAGAAATTAAAATAAATCTTTCTGTGCACAGACTGGATGGATACACTGATACAGTGGCTCACATGATTCTCACTGCAGCTGTGGAAGTATTAGGATTTGTATAATTGCAGTCGGAGGTTAATTGCTTGGCACAGATCAGAAATAAGAGGGCAGACTCAGGTATGAAGGAAGCTGGCCATGCTTCCCTTCTTGTTTCCACAGGTGTCACAAAGCCCTTCACACAAGTGCTTCTTAGTAACTCTCCAGGAATTTAAGCCGGGAGTTTTCCTCCGCCTTCTTGATGATGGAAGGAGTATCTTTCTTCCTTTCTTACTTCAAATTTGGGAAATTCAGACTAGTACTAAGTATAAAAACAAAAACAACAACAACAAAAAAAACTACTTGCAATTTTACAACTCCGAGATGGTCTTTTTATGTATTTTCTCAAGTTTATTATGTTCTATCTATACATGTATGCAAATACACATGAGTGTGTGTAAACATACACAAACCAAAAAGAAAAAAAAAGAAGAAGAAAAAGAAAACTAGAGGATGGGTTAAGATCCCCTAGAACTAGAGTTACAGACAGTTTCGAGCCTCAACATAGGTGTTGGGTTTAAAACTGTGTCTTCTGGAAGAGCAGAAAGTACTCTTAACCACTAAGCCATCTCTCTAGCCCTTTCTTAACATCAAACAAAGAGAATGAAGAACATACTGGTATTTTTTTATGTTATAGTCAATGGAAATAAAGTATCTTAAAGTACTAAGTATTTGTGATAATTAATATTTTTGGTTTGTTTTTCAAGACAAGGTTTCTCTTTGTGTAGCCTTGGCTGTCCTGGAAGTCAATCTGTAGACCAGGCTGGCCTCGAACTCACAGAGATGTGCCTGCTTCTGCCTCCTGAGTGCTGGGATTAGAGTGTGCCACCATGGCTCAACTGTAAGGTTTATCTTGATTGTCAACTGGATTGAGAGACACCTAGAATAGATGAGTGAATCTCTGAACATGTGATGTACTCTACAGAGATGATTAAAAAGAGAGACAGAGTATGGTGACACCATCCCCACAGGACCAGGAGAGAATGGAAGGCAAAGAGGCCGTCTAGAACAAGCATCCTCTCTTGCCTTCTGGTTGCTGAGCGAACAGTTCGGTTTCACATGACCTGCCCAGTGATGCTCTGCTTCAAAAACAGGTCCAGAAACCATGAGCCCAAACAAATCTTTCCTTCTTTTCCACCATTTCTCTTAAACATTTGACACAATAAAAAACTAACACAATATTCTTCAGAAAAAAATTTTGACATTAATTTTCTCTACCCCTGTATTCTACAAATCTCTAACAAGACAAGTCCTATGATGCATAAAACTCTTTAATTCTGACCAGCCAAACATTTCTCACGCTGATTTAAACCAGAAAACCATCTCACAGCCAGCGAGCACTCTGGGAAACACTACTACAATCCTGAAACCTGTTTCATCCTTGTTATTACACAGTGTCTGTTTCCCACACTGCAGGATATTCTCCACTTGAATGATTCTTAATGGCTCGGTAATCTAATTATTATAATTTATCCTAATTTTTAGTCTACTTTGTTGTTATCCCATTCTACATTCCTTTTACTCTAATAAGTATCTGAGGGCAGGATCACAGCTTCTGAGCATATTTGCAAGGACTATGTACTGCTCTGCAGAAGCGGAGATTCATTCCTTCATCAAGCTGTAGCTGACACCCTCAATTAAGATTTGCTTTGGGGCTGAACACCCACCCCCAGCCGTATTTCTGTACACTGTATGATTTTATAAATTGGCATCTGGTAGGTCTGTTTATCTCATTAGACAAACTGCATAGAAGTTACCAGAAGAGAGTTAACATGGAGATAAGGGGGTCATAAAAATGGTACTGTATCTGTGTGTTATATACATCCACTGATGCTTTGAATTCACCAGCTCTTCTGGATAATTCCAGCTCCTAACAATCAAAAGGTAACTGCTGAACCAACTCTAAATGCCTGTACAATTTTACAGGCACCAAGTACATCCCAGAAATAAATTTGTGATTTATCGAAGACTCCAGCCTGATCTTGACAGAATAGCACACAAACCAGCCACATTAATCTAAACGGCATTTTCCTTCTAACCAATTAACTATGTATAAGTAAAATTCAATTAATTGAATATGAACCAGCATCTCCTGCCTATAGGTAAGAAGATAGCTATATTTTCATATAACAGAAATGTAAATGTAATCAACCTGAGTTCTGGCAGACAAGCATACATCCAGCCTAAGGTGTTGTTATCTTAAGATTTTAACATGTACCCCAGTAGTAATGATCTGTTTATAGGATTATAAGGTACAAAGTAATCTTTTTTAAAAAAAATTACCCGAATACAGCTGTGGTGGTGTGAGTGAGAATGGCTCCTATAGGTTCATATATTTGAATATGTGGTCCCCAGTTGATGGAACTGTTTGGGAAGGATTAGGAGGTGTGGTCTCTTGGAGGAGGTGTGTCACTGGGGTGGGCTTTGAGGTTTCAAAAGACATTCCCAGTGTCTGTCTGTCTGTCTGTCTGTCTGTCTGTCTGTCTGTCTGTCTTGAGGTTGTGTCTCAAAATGTGGTCTCTCAGCTACTCCCCAGAGCCATGCCTGCCTGCTGCCATGCTCCCTATCATGGTGATCCTGAACCCCAACCCTCTGAAACTGTTAGCCCCAAATAACGAAGACCTGGGATCCCTCTATGAGCCTTGCTGGTTCTCTCTTTCTTCCTAAGCTCCTACTATGAATCTATAATAAACCTCTCTAAAATCAACACACACAGAAAAGGAGAACAAAAAAACCCTAGTTATATAATTTAAAATCACAAAATTCTCTGAGAAGGAGAGTGAATGAATACAAATCAAGGCTGGGCTGGCCTTTGGGAGGTCTGGCAACACTTTCAAGTATTGCATGCATTTTGCAAAGGCTGAGGCTGGCTAGGGTGGAAGTAGTTCACTGGGAATGGGATTCTAACAGTCTCAGTGGTGATAGGAGCGGGTAAGACCCACTTCTCTACTTTTCTCAGGACCCTAAGGTCACTGTGAGTCAGGTCAGACACAGGCAATGAGTTAGGTCTCCATGGTGGTGGCCACACATAGAGACAAAGCATAATGAATAATGGACTAGAAAAATATACTTTGATTATTCAAGGGCACATTCCCTGAATTCTATCCTAGAATCAGGGGGACTGAGAGGCAAGGTCACTAGAGAAGTAGAATAGAACTCCATACTGCTATGATAAAGTATCGACGTTTAGGTCCTACTGTGCATCACCCTCGTACCAGAGTGTAAGCCAAGCTCTGAAGGTACAGAGAGATGATGGGAATGTTGGCTGAAAAGGTGCTAAGGAGAAGAGGATCTAAGTGACAATCATGTCTTCATCTCTGTTTCTTGAGCTGAAGAGCTAGCCTTCTCTAGCACATACAGTCAGCTGGATAGAAATAGGGCTTTTCAGTATAAATACTTCACACTAGCTTCTCTGCTCACCTTGGATACCTCATTGTTTTCACTCAGCCAGGGTGTTATATAACTAGAGTCTGTCAGAAAGGTCTGCACCCCATACTCACCACACAACTGTCCTCTCAAGAATGCAGGAATCATGTTATTAACCACACAGAGCTGAAGGCCAGCACTGTGGCCATCATATAGTAGGTGTTCAATAAAAACACTGCAGTGTTGGGAGCAGCCACTTTACAAACAGGTAGAGGCTTATGCGGAGCTTGGGGTCCTGAGCTACAGTCCTTGTTACCCAGAAGGCTAAGGCCTAGGTTCCACAGTGAACTCAAGGAACAAATAAACAGGGGCTGGGAGATGGCTCAGTGGTTAGAGTATTTGTTGCTCTTGCAGAGGACCTGGGTTCAATTCCTAGCTCACAATCATTTGTAACTCCAGTTCCAGGGAATCTGACACCCTACTTCTGACCTCCACAAGCTCCAGGCATGTATGTGATGCAGACATACACAGATAAAATACTCAAAAACAAATCTAAAAGAGTGAATGAATGAATGAATGAATGAATGAAAGGGTTAGGGGTGGAGCTGAGTGGCAGAGCACTTGTCTAGCAGTCACAAAGGCCCAGGACATGAATCTCCTGGTTCCATATGTGCATTGCGGCATGCATGTGTATTCACACTCACAAGCACAACAAAAATACATTTAAAAAAATATTTAGTAACTTGTTTTCTTTTTTAAATTTTTTTTTTGATTTATTTATTTATTATGCATACAGTTTTACAGAAGAGGGCGCCAGGCCTCATCATAGGTGGTTGTGAGCCACCATGTGGTTTTGCTGGGAATTGAACTCAGGACCTCTGGAAGAACAGTCAGTGCTCTTAACCTCTGAGCCATCTGGTTTCTCTTCAGATCGTATAAATCTTTCGCCTTTTACTTGTTTTCTTTTTTTGAGGTAGGGTCTTACTTTGTAGCTTAAGGTTAACTTTGAACTTCCTGAGGCCTGAGATTATAGGCAATAGGTCTGTAAATTAGGTTGGTCTAGAATTTCCCATCTTCCTGCTTCAGCCTCCTGATTATAGGTGTGTCACCACACCTGACAGAAAGGAATTCTTTTGAACGCACTCTTCCCAAGGATCAGATTTAATCTTGAAGGGACAAGGGACTAATTGTAATATGCACTGATCTGAATCTCGGATGAAGTATTGCTGAGCTACCTCCACCCTTCCTGATACAAATTCTGTCATTATCACAGGAGCCAGCTAGCCACTTGTTCCAACCCTAAATGCCAGTTCCTTGAGTGGCAATGTCGGTGTCAATTAAAAAATAGGAGTCAAACACAGACTATGTTTTTGTTTGTTTGTTTTGGTAAAGATGGGATGACATGAGATAATGGGCTAAGTTAGGTGACATGGAAAAGATCCTCAGTGGTCTCTTGTGAGATACTGTTCTCCATCTATCCATCCATCCACTATCAGTCTACCTGTCAATCCATTGACTCACTCACCCATCCAGTTCCACACATCCAGGGAAGAGGTTACTCCCTTGCAATTCTTATTTTTTTTTAATCAACTGAACTCCACAAGTCTCCAAGGAGGCAGCAACTAACAGCAGGACAGAAAGGAGCATGATGGGAAAGAATTGAGTCATACCCAGGAAGTGTCAGCTGCCAACAATAATTGAAGGTTTTTTTTGTTCGTTAGTTTGTTTTATGGTTTTTTGAGACAGGGTTTGTCCTGGAACTCACTTTATAGGCCAAGGTGGCCTCAAACTCATAGATTTGCCTGCCTTTGCTTCCAAAGTGCTGGGATTAAAGACATGCACCACTACTGTCCAAGTAGTGACTAAATCTTGGTGTGTATTTGAGTCAAGGTCTTGCTATACTGCACAGGGTGGTCTCAAAACTCCTGGGTTTAAGTGATCTCTTGCTTCAATTTCTTGAGTAGCTCAGACTATAGGTATCCAATACCCAGCCAGGTATACTTTAGTTTTAGGGTTTTGTCTTTAGATTTATTTTTAGTTATGTTTATGTGTGTGTCCATGTAATGATTTGCACACACGTGTACAGGTGCACGAGGGGCTTGAAGAGGCAGAATCAGGTCCCTTGGAGCTAGTTACAAACTATGAGCCACTCAACACTTGAGTCCTCTGGAAGAGCAATATGTTGTAGAATATTAAATTGGTGTCCTCTTTTTAAACTGTTGCTGCCTTTTTAGCCAGGGCTGTCCTCATCAGCAGCAGTTTGGATTAGGGTTAGTCGGAGGGGATTCTGTTCCCTCAGGCACCGACACTTTCAAAGCTAGGAAGGGAATTTATCTAAATGACCGTCCCTCTAAAGAACTCAAGACTCAAAGGTTGAGGTGGAATTCTGCTCTCAGAGAGGCTGAAGGAGGTTGCTCACCTTCTCTCCTTGCTCGAATTGCCTTGGGAAAACCCTCCAACTTCTCCTCTGTCTGCTTAAAAGCCTTTCTCCACCTGGCTCCTCCCTCCCACTTCCTGTCAGCTTGTTGCCGACTCAGCTTCCTAACACAGATGAATTTTATAAAGGTAATACATCTTTGCATCATTAAACACATGTTCCAAAGCATAAACAAAGGCAACAACACACCTTAAAATAATATTCTACCACAGTAGTATCTGCTCTTAAGACCTGAGCTATCTTCGCTAGCTAGATTTTCATTTTCAACATGGATCTAATTCTAGATCTATCTTTGACGAGGTATGTGCACTGGATGAGTTCCAGAACATCTCTGAACTTCCTTTTCTCCACTTCTAAAATAGTTCTAAGAGATTGTGGCTCAGTGGCAGAGTGCTTGCTTGGGGTGGCAGAGGTCCTGGGTCCAATCTTCAGCACCAAAAGAATATAAAGACTGATTCTAATAATTCCTGCCACATGTATTTCATAGATGACATGAGAGTTAATGTAGGTAACATATGAAACATACTCAGTAGATTGCAAAGTGCTTTAGAAGTACTAATTATTATTGTTGTTCTGGTATGGGGGTGGGGAGTGATGCCAAATGCCTTCTGTTTACCAGAAGACACAGGAAGAGATAAAGGAATTGCCTTAATGTTTATGATAAGCTTTACAAGAGTGAGGGTGGGAGATCTGTCTGCAGATCACAACCCTTAGGCAGGTACTCTGTGTCATGAAAAAGGCAGTGTGGATGCCTGATGGGGACCAGGGTGTGTCGTCCCCCGTCCCGTCCCCCCCCCACTTGTCCACAGAGCACAGCCACCAGGAGTGAGCAGCCCACTAGTCAAGGTACAAGAGAGAATGGGAGGATGAGACAGACATGGCTCTGGAACTGACAGCCCAGGGCCCCATAACCAGTGCCAAGTGATGACACCTTATGCAGGCTGGGCATGCTCTTGAAGTCTCTCTTGGTTTATAAGTAATGACAGCTATTAATTTTTATAGTGTTCTTATCACGGGCCAGACAATGCATTAAGCATTTATCTCACCAACTCCTTACAATCAATTCAGGAGACACCCAATTTTACACATGGGGAGACAAGGGCCATAGAGATTATGAGGGAAGGGGGTAAGTAAGGGGTGGAGCCAGAATTTAAAGTCTGTCTGGCTCCATGTGGCTAGACAGCCTCCAGATAGCACTGATGTGTATGCCTCTAATATAACTTCATAGGCCAAGAATATCTCAGTTTCTTGGTAGTTAAAAGAACAAGCTTGAGGTATTGGTACCCTGACTAGATTCCAGTCAGGCTTTCTGACTTCTACTGTGAGTCCTTAGAACAAACTCAATCTGAGATTTTCATCCCTCCTGTTTGTTAGGAGATGAAACTGCTGTAATGGAGTGTTTCAAGAATTACAGAAGCTGATGCCCTGGACACAGTAAGGGCTTACGAAGGCTGCCTTTCCTGGGAGTTTCCTGTTTGGTCTGTTTTCCCTTGGGTCCCTCTGCTTAGTGTTGGAACACACCCTCCCACTCTGGGAGGGTGGTGTCACATGATGCTCTCAGAAGCCTAGAGCTCCTTGAGTGGCAGTGAGGGACACCCAGAGAACTCTGGGATCCCAGCATCTCTGTTGCAGATTAGACCTGTCTTATCCAGTCCATACCTCAGACTTCAATAAGACATTATTTAAAAGAGCTCCTGAAACATGAAATAAGTATATCAGACTGAAGTGTAAACCCAAAATGTACATTTTGTTGTCGTTTGTTTCTTTTTCTTTCTTTCTTTTTTTTTTAAAGCAACTTATTTATTTATTTATATTTATTTGCCTTGGTGTTTGCCTGGAACTGGGAACCAGAACTACAGACAGTTGTGAGCTACCATGGGGGTGTTGGGAATTGAACCCTGATCCTTTCGAAGGGGAGTCAGTGCTCTTAACCTCTGAGCCATCTCTCCAGCCCCCTGTTTGTCTGTTTTTCAAGACAGGGTTTCTCTGTGTAACAGCCCTAGCTGTCTTGGAACTTCCTTTGTAGATCAGGCTGGCCTCAGACTCACAGAGATCTGCCTGCCCCTGCCTCTTGAGTGCTGGGTTAAAGGCATGAACCACCACGCCAGCTGCATATGTTCTTGGGCATCCTCCGGAAGGCAGGGGAGGCTGTAGAGGGCAATGGGCCTAATTTGATTTCTACCTTCTTTTTTGGGATTGACTGATGCATCAAATAAGGACAGAAGAGACAGCTCATTGGATAGAGGTGCTTGATGTGAAAGTCTGGCAACCTCAGTTCAATATCCAAAAAAGTAATATATAAAATATAAAAAAGTAAATGAGCCAGGTGGTGATGGCGCATGTCTCTAATCCCAGCATTCAGGAGGCAGAGGCAGGCAGATCTCTGAGGCCAGCCTGGTCTACAGAGCAAGTTCCAGGGCAGCCAGGGCTACAGAGAGAAATCCTGTCTCAAAAAACAAAAAAACAACAACAAAAATGACTCCACAAGGCTGTCCTCTGGCTTCTACATGCATGTAGTAGCACAAACCCACTTCCACATCATGCAACAACAACAACAACAACAACAACAATAATAAAAACACACAAACTCTTAGGTGACTTTGTTAAAACACCAATGTCTGGTAGCTGTGGGCCACAGCTCCCTATGATTTCCAGGCTGACCCTTTAAGAAATACTTTTAAGGGTGACTCTCTGGCACAGTGGATAGGGCACTGGACTTCCAGTGGCAAAAAAGAAATACTTTTTAAAAACTTTTAGAAGTTAATGAAGTCATTGCAAGGAGAACTTTACGGTGGCTTCCTGTGTGCCAAGAGCACAGGGAAAGATTTAGTGACAGGGAGGGCATGGCTTCAAGTTCCCAGGAGAGCCCACAGTGCCTCCTTGTGGCTTTTCTGATCAACTGGCATTACCAGTTGCCAGGAAACATGTCCTCAAGATTATAAGATCTTACCCTGTCTTGTTGGTCTCATGATACAGCCTGCTAAATATACCAAAATTAGACAGCAAGCTCCTTGTGGCTAGAAGCCTTCTTCTTCATCCCTCAGACATCCTGGCCAAACCAACAAATAATGACCCATGCTCCTTCTAGTGCACAGCAGCCTCAGCACCAAGAAGAGAAAACTCATGGAGTCTGAGTCGCATTTGAGTCCTTGCCTCAATTATTCTGCAGCATTCATGTCACAGTTTCTCATCCAATCATCATTGCTGCAAGATGCAAACTTTTATGTTACTTGTCCAGACAGCAAGTAAATTAAAAAACTGAGACTCCTCTATTGGTGAAGAGGATGAAAGGGGAGGAGCCAACCTTTGAGGTTTTTCCCAGGAGTTCTTTCTATTGCTGTTCAGCTCACACCGCTGTAGCATAGTTTACATTCTGGGCCCTAGCTACCACAGGCAGCCTTTTGCTTCAGGCTTTCTGCTTGGCAGCTGCCAGCTATGCTGTGCTTTCTTCCCGAGTCACTCTGTAGTCAAATGCATTTGACAAACTACCCACCTTGCCTTGTCTTTTCCCTTCCAGGGTTTTTCTAATAAATGGTGTGTTGTTGATCTGCTCCTGAAGAAGCTCCCACCGGAGCTTCTTGTCCCTAGTTTGTGAGCCGAGGCCGTGTCTAGCATTGGTAGCCGTGTTAACAATGTTACCTCGATTCTTCTGTTCTCCTTCCTTCCTTCTCCACTCCCTACCCCAAACTCCTTTCTGAGACAAAAAGCAGCTAATCTCGAACTTATGATCCTCCTGCCTCAGCCTCCAGCATCCTGAGGTACCTACCACACATCTACCTGTTCATTGCAAGAACAACTGCACATGGCAGATGAACGCAGTCTATTTTCATTTGGCTAGTAGTGGCTAAAACTCACATGAAAGCAGTTTTGGTTTGAGGGTTGTATGAGAGGCCCCTGTGAGTGCTGCTGCAGACAAGACATGGCCTCAGATGGCCAGACACTGTGCCCTCATGGAATGCTACCAACTCTCTAAATTCCCAAGTATAGTTGGAAATAGAGTGCTGACATGACACCATCCTGTGGATGGCACCATTTTCTGGCCTGTGGAGGAGTTTTGAGCTACTACTGGCAGATGAGAAGGTTCAGAGACCCTCATCCTCAGTTACAGATTGCTCTAGAAGAAGTGGGAGAGCTGAACACCTGGAAGAGGTCCTGGGCCTTCACTCGATGCCTCATCACTCTGAGGCTGAGTGGTGGTCCCTGTCAGTCTGTGGGGAGTGTAAGCCTCACTATGGTCCGCACTGAGATTCTGCTGTCTGAGGCCTGTGAACCAGTCACCTTGGCCAAGGCAGCAGGAACATGTTCCAGCTTTGCTAAGCTGCTGCAGAGGACATGGTGAATGACAGTGCCTGAGCTGAGACTCAGACCCTGGGATCCCCTTACCTCAAACTGGATCAGCACTGTACCACTTTCCAGACCTTTCTTTAGCAGTTCCATGGATCCCTCCAGACTGTCCCCACCCTCAGGACATACAGGAAACATGGCTTCTGGGAAAAGCTGACTCAGCTCATCTTCCGATCTGATCTCTGCCAGTGAACGCACAGCTGGAACAGACATAATAGAAATGACAATGGGCTGGTTACTCTGCTTATTGGCTCAGGACACCAGATGTGGTGGTCTGCTGGCCTCATTAAATGATCAGGTGCATGGAAATCATTTGTACCCAATACTATTTCTAGGTGACTGACTCTGGCAGGCTGGGGGCCAAAGGTGGGGTACGGGGAATGAACGTTGTAGAAAAAAAGAGCTCATGGGCTGGGAATAAGCTTAGTGGAAGAGAGGTTGCTTAGCATGTGTGAGGCTAAGTTCAGCTCCCAGGGCCTCAAAGAAAGAAAGTGTTTGCTCTCTGGTTCTCATCTAGCATTCTTAACTCTTTCAGACACATTGGGAAGCTGGGGAGGCCTCAAGCTCTCCCGGGACAATACTGTTTCCTATAGTCTAGTTTCTATTTATCATATTGTGTGCATGTACGTAAGTGTGTGAGTGCATGTGCTTAAGTGTGTGTGTGTGTGTGTGTGTGTGTGTGGGTGCATGTGTGTGTAAGTGTGTGTGTGCATGTGTGTGTAAGAGTATGGGTGCATGTGTGTGTGTGTGTAAGTGTGTGGCTGCGTGTGTATGTAAGTGTGTGGGTGCATGTGTGTGTAAGTGTATGGGTGCATGTGTGTGTAAGTGTGTGGGTGCGTGTGTGTAAGTGTGTGGGTGCATGTGTGTAAGTGTGTGGGTGCATGTGTGTGTGTGTGTGTGTGAGTGTATGGGTGCATGTGTGTGGGTGCATGTGTGTGTGTGTGTAAGTGTGTGGACATCAGGGATAACCCTGAGGGTCGGGTCTCTCCCATGATGTGAGTCCAAGGGCTCATCCTTAGGTCATCAGACTTGGCAGAGGTGCCTTTGCCCCCTGGCTGTATCTCACTGCCCCGCTGTGATGGTCCTTCCCCTCAAGAGCATAGTTTCAATTTGAGATCAATTTTTGCCAAGTGATTGGCACTAATGCTGACATCTCTGCACACGGCTTCGCCTCTTCCAAGTTCAATTTCTCCCTTCCTGTCAGACTCTGTGGAGAAATATAGGCCCAAGCTCCCATGGTGTGATTGTGAGTGTGTGTGTGCGAGAGAGAGAGAGAGAGAGAGAGAGAGAGAGAGAGAGAGAGAGAGAGAGAGAGAGAGAGAAACAGAGAGAGGGAGGGGGGTATCTGCGACCAAAGGTTGACATCATGTGCTTCCTCCATCGCCCCCACTCATATTCTGAAACAGGGCCTGTTACTTGGCCCTAGAACTCAATGAACTGGGTAGTCAAGTTAGCTGCTTGTTCTGGGGTGCCATCTCTGCGGGGATAATGCACCTCATGTTTTACACGGGTGCTAGAGACCTGAATTCCAGTTCTCACTCTGTCTGCCAAGCAGGGCACATCTCCTCCCCTTCTCTGCCTTATGCAATACTTTACCTCAGACACCATCCTAACCCATACTTCCTCTTCCTAAATTTGAAACTTTAGAATCAGTTCTGAATTTTCCCTTTAACTCAAAAAGGGAAATTAGTTCCTCACAGAGCTTCCAATGGCTCCCGACTTTCAAGATAAGAGGAAAGGAGAGGACCTCAACAACTTTGAGCTCCCCATTTAGCTCAACTGAGTCAGCTGTGGAGCACTCCAGTCCAGAAAGCTTGCCCACAGTCAGCCAGCCTGTCTGGGCAGGTCATGGGAGTGCACTTCATACCTTTACCACACTCACTGGCTACAGCAAATCAGTTGTTTTACATTATGTGGTTTCTGCCACATTTGCAACCCTTTGTGTTAAGTTGGTTGGCTTCATTTTCTTTAAATCAACTTCTTATTCCTCACTTACAGATTTTTGCTACAAATAAGATTATTATTATAGTTTCTTGAAAACAGGAGGTCTCTAATAGTACATTCTAGGTTTCCTTTATTGCCAGCAGGTGCCAGTCCCTTGCAGCCAACAGAAGCGGCCTTTTCTGTGGACCTGGACACCCAGGATGCCACAGATGGAAGACTGGCCCCTTTGGCCCCTTATCAACATGTGGCTGTAGCCACACTGCAGAGAGGTAACTGCTTTCCCTATGCTGTGGCTTTGTTTCCTGATTTTTCTACATGGGGATGAGGATCCCAGCATGGGAGAATCATGTGGGTTTAAGGACATGTCACTATAAGTCAGTCGGCACAGAGTACTTCCCCGGGTGTGTGCTGTCACTGCTGAATTCCCAATGAGCATCTGAGTTCTAGCAGGCTGCTGGGATTTGTAGGGTGGGGTGTCATGGGATGGGAGCTGCCCTAAGGCCTCCCAGAAGAGGTGGGGTGAGCATGGCTCTAGCTGGTCCAGGATGGGAGTCCTAGTGGGAGCCGGGAGTGAGGCACTGAGTTGCCCCTACACCAAGGCCAGACTATATAATACTAACCATTCATGTTAGTATTTAAAGCAATTAAGGGCCACCAAGATGGCTCAGTGGGTAGGGGAGCCTACCAGCAAGCCTGACAAACTGAGTTTGGTTCCAAGGACCCACATGGTAGAAGGACAAAGCTGACTCCTTGGTTGTCCTTTGACCTTTGACCTCTAAGTGCATGTACACACACAAAGTAAAATAGATGGATAAATGTAATAATAATGATCATGGTGATGATACTAGCTAGGCGATGGAGGCACATGCCTTTAATCCCCAGCCCTGTGGTGGGGGGCAGAGGCAGGCAGATCTCTGTGAGTTCAAAGCCAGCCTGATCTACAGAGCTAGTTCCAGGACAGTTAGAGCTGTTGTTACACAGAGAAACCCTGTCTTTTAAAACAACAACAATAATAATGACTAGATAGAAATGTGGAGAGCTGAGGAAGCTGTGAGTGAATTTATAAAGAGCATGCACAGTCCTGCATGTGTATTTTTGTCACAGGCACAGCCCTATTAAGGACCAATGCCTTGGACCCATGGGAAATTAGCAAAGCCTTCTTCAGGTCGGGCTCAGAATGGCATAGCTATCCTGTAGTCTAAGGATGAGTGTTTATGAATGATTGGCCAGTGTGTGCAAATACTAGCATCTACAGCTTCCTCCTCCTGGATATTTACAGCCTGAGACTGCGGCCCCAGACTCTGCCTACAGACTCTAGCTAACCCCTCCCCCTGTGCTGTACACAGTAAACAGTGAGGTTCTAGGTTGTTGAAGCAGCTGGTGCCACCAACCGGAGTGCACACAGCCTTTATGACCCCAGCTCTACTGCCAAGTGTGTTTACCTGTCTTCATTCTTTCCTGTCCCTAGTTGGGGCTATTGGCTCAGAATATTAAAACATAGTAATAGCGATGATATTCAAGAGGCCTTTCTTCAATAATAATATTTAGTAGGCTTTTCTTCACTAGCTGCAGTACACCTCCATCTCCCCTGTGCTTTGAGTATGGCATTTAATCTGTTCAAGGGCCCTGAGGAAGAGTCTGAGGAACAATAAGGAAGACTGGTTTCCTCGGTGTAGAAGGTAAAGTCAGGTCCTTGTCCTCTCATCAAAGGCAAACACTCAAAAATAAGATAGGACCTAGCCAATCACCTTCATAGCCTGGTATGCTAAGAGTGGGATGTTAGCCAGCTGGGCTGGGCTGTTCGCATTACAGGGCTCTAAGCCTAAGTGAAAGGGTACTTGGGCTGCCTCTCTCTAGAGGCCTGACCAGGAGTGGTCAGGGCCCCTGCAGACAGACCTTCATATTTTTTGTTTGTTTGTTTGTGGTGGTGACAAGCCAGATATCCTAATTGTAAAAAATGTCATTTTCAAATGCTGACTATTACTGTAGAAAATATAGCATGCAGCCCAGAATGGAGTCTCAAGCTTATAATTAGAACATCCAGGAAGCTGAAGCAAGTAGAAGTATAGCCTGGGCTACAGTGTGGGAGCTGGCCCAGAAAATTAGAAAGAAAGAAAGAAAGAAAAAGAAAGAAAGAAAGAAGCTGGGTAGATGAGATGCTGCTCCTCAATGGCGGAGTGCCTGAGGCCCCGCCCCCAGGGGCCTATGTGTTACCTTTTCTCCTGATCACCAGGGCCAGTTCTCTCGAGTGGGACTCTCGGCTTGCTTTGATGAACATCACCACCTGGTCATGTGTGTGCTCTGAGATGTCCCGGCCATTGATCAACACGATCTGATCCCCTTCATTCAGCTTAGGCATGCAAGTGTCTGCCTGGTGGAGGGAAGTAAGTTTCTCCGTTACCATAGCACTGGCCTCCAGGGGAAGAAGGCCGTCTCTCTCTGATCCCAGACACCTGAGACTGCGATCAAATTCACCTGCTCTCCCCTGGGTATCACTGTCATCGTTTGTGAGGCTGTGGCGAGGTGGACATAGTTGTTGTTGGGATTTTAAAGTGGATACAAATGTAAGCTATGAGACACTTCAGAACAGAGAGGCCAAGCTAACTGAAGCCTTTCTCCATGGGAACCCACCTTGCTGATGAGAATGAATCAATGATGCCTCCCACCCTCCGTTTGTTGATAGACTGTTTGAAAATGCCTAGCCAGCTATGAAGGAGCATGTACCTGTCTTATAAGGGAGAAATATAATGTTGTCAGCCCCACAGCAGGGGCAGAAACCACTGCACCGCTAACAATGAACAGAACAGTGAGGGAAAACAAGCTTTACTCTCTAGAAACCACACACAAAAAGCAACTGGTAAACAGCAAGGCAAATTTTAAAAACAAACAACTCTGTGTGAGTGTGTGTGTTCACATGCATAGACAATGGTATCTTCCTGGGTTGTTTCCATTCTATTACCAAAGTAGGGTCTCACACTCATCTTGGAGCTTGTCAGTTCACCTAGTCCTGCTATGGAGCTGCTCTGGGATCCCTGTCAGCCTCCCACACAATAGGGTTACAGGTGGCCCTTGCACTTGCCCCTGACTTTTACATGGGTACTGGGGTCCTCACACTTAACTTGCATGAGCATCATGTACTGAACCATCTTCTCAGGCCCCAGTGGTAAGCTTTATGAGGACTGAAGGGTGAAGCCCCTGCCCAAGTAGCCCCCACAATGAAGGCATGGTGACTTGCTCACGTTGCAATGCTTTATTGAAAATAAACCATCACATAAAAATCAGGGAAGATAGTAGGTCCACTCATCTGTCCACAGGCTTAGCTAAGGCATCATGCTACACCTTAAATATGCACACAGCAAGAAAAAAACAGAAAGAGGCAAAGAATCTCTACTGGAGGCAAACAGAGAGCTAACTCTCTGTTTCCTTCACTCCAGTATCCCGAAGTTAAACATGCAAATAAGTTACCCAAGAATCTTGTTACAGACAGATCCAGGGTAAGCAGGACTACAGGCCTGGACCTGCACCCGTGCGTTGGCCAGAGGTTCTGCACATATATCAAAGTCCCAGGTGACATGGTGCTGCAGTTTTAGGGACCATGCTGCACAGCACGGTTGCAGTTGTCTGCATCACCAAATACACGTTGCTACTGATCAGACTAAGCAAGGAGCTGATCATCTAACCATCCAACCAATCAAATAAAAATGAAATCCCAACAAAACCCAGGAATGGGACATAGAAACTGAAATTTGTTTGACTTAGGGGAAAGCAAACACAGGAAGTAGTATGGAATATGCTTACTTACAGGTGACTCTGGGTTTATTCTTGAGACCACAAGAGGCATCTTTTGATCCACTCCTCCCTTGTAAATGTTATAAAGCAAACAAAACCAGAAATAAAACACTGCACAGTTTTGCCAATCAAAGATATGTAGATACAGTACATGTGAGCCTTATAGTTCAGGAAGGTTTTACAGCAGGGACCAATCACAAGGCTGGGACCCCTTGCAGAATTATAAAACACACTGCTGACCCTTCTTTACCCAGCAAGTTAGCCAGAACTCCACTCAGAAGCATATCCTGACATCCCCATCACCAGAACTAAAGGTGTCCTTGGAGGACCCAACAAGCCCTCTGGAAAAAGGCTATGTTAACTTTTCCAAAAGAGGAGCTACAAGGCCTCGGGAAGGGCCGTGCACACTATGAGTGCTCCCTCCTCCCCTGAGCAGAGCCCTAGAGAGCTGCTGGGCAGAATGGGGTGTGTATGATATACCAGAGGCTGGTAGCCAGCAAGGGCAGTTCCCCATTTCACTATAGAGCAGGAATGGGTGTGGGGATCCAGGAGTGAGTATGATGAGGTTAGAGATGCCTCCTCTGTTTAAGCTGTGGGGGAAAGCAGGCCTTGAGGCAGTCATTTAACTTTACCAATAAATCCCTGAAGCTGTAATCAAACGAGTGCAGCACCTATTTTAATAAAGCTATGTACACAAACAGATAGGTGCTGGCCCATGGTAGCAGTTTGCAGATGCTGCCTAGAGGAACCCATTAGACAAGGAGGACCAGCAACTTGCAAAGCTGGCTTCACTTATCAGTCTAGCAGGGCTGTGGGTTCTCTAAATAATCCCTTCTGGGTGGATTGTGGGCTGAGTGTGATCACCAACCACACACTACTTTCTGAGCCTCAGCTTCATTTGTAAGATCTGTTTAACAACCATCTTATGCTTTATTTATTTCATTTCTTTCCTTTTGAGATAAGTACTTGATAGCTCTGGCTGTATATGAACTTAATATGAAGTCTAGGCCAGCTTCAAACTTCCTGTGTTAGCTCAGATATGGTGAAGTTACAGGCGTTAGTACTCACATGCTTTGTTTCAACCCCTTATTCTAAGAGCTCAATAAGATGACAAAAATCTAGTATAATGTCACAAATGCCAGGCACACTACAAACACTTAATATAAGGTAGTTGTACAACCATCTAAAGGGCCCATTTCTTAGTCCTGAGTGATTCTGAATGAGTGTGTACAAATGTATGTACGGGTATGTGTGTACACAGTGTGTATATGGGTGGAGGTCAGAGGTCACCCTCAGCATCTCATTTCTCTGGTGCCATCTAACTAGTTTCTTGAGACAGGGTCTTTTTACTTGCCCAGAGCTTGCTGATAATGTTAGGCAAGTATATACCAGGAATGTACCTCTCCAGTATGGGGATTACAGGAGTGCACCATCACACCCATCTATCCCTGTTATGTAGCTTCGGGGACTGAAATCAGGTCCTCATGTTTCCATGACCAGGCTGACTAAGCTACTTCTATAGCCCCAGTTGAGATTTTCTTTTGTTTTGTTAATGCAGGGTAAATATGTAGTAGATTTCTGACTGAAATTCAAAATCTACCTCAAGACTGCTGTTCCTCTGCATATAACCTGAGGGCTACACATACTCGCAGCATACCTTAAGATTAAATCCAAATCTTCCCTCTTCATCTGGTGTGATACGGATCAGGACTAGGTAGCCATCACCTTCGTCATTCTAAAAGACATGTGAGAGTTTCCTTTATATCCCTCTGCAGTGGTAACTGACAAGATATTTTCTCAGTCCGAACTACTCACTTGCCTGCCCATGAGAGAAGGTCACTGAGCCACTCGGGCAAGTGTGGCAGCACCTGGACCCCCTCACCTTGTCACAGTAGTACTGGTTGGCATCCTCGATGGAGCTCCCTTTGATCATCTTGTGATAGTCTTCTAGAAACTGCTGGTCTACTCCATCTGGGGAGCAGGAGCCTGGAGCATTTGAAGATGGAGACAGAGAACTGGATGACTTCTGGGTCAGGCAGCTTTGTGTTGGGTTGGTTTCAGACAAACTCCTTCATCATGGGGAAGAAGATGTTTTTAATAAATCAATTAATATTATCAAAGTAAATATCACTGGTTGGGGAAGGATGCTGGCATCTTGAGATCGCCATGGGACCCCGGAACCTGAGCATTTCTGCAAAAGTCCCCAGGCTACCCATGCTCTCACCTAGGCTAAGAACAGTCACATATGACTTAGAGGCAAAGGGCAGGAGGGCAGGGAATAACTATGACAATGGTCAACAGTGCCCCTCCCAGCTGCTTTGGAGGACGGTGGCGAAATGCAGAGCCACTCTGCTTTGATACCTTACTTTCTAACACGGGAGGTGTTGCTGAGGCTGGTTTTGAACTTCTTGGCTCAAGAGATTCTTCTGCCTCAGCCTCCTTAGTAGCTGGGACTCCAGCCATGGACTTGCCAGGGAACAGAAGCATCATTTAAAGAGTAATCTATAGGTGCTGTGGGGTTGTGTGGGTGTCAGGGGTGGGGTATATACTGTATAAGTGTTGTAACTAGCTCAGGATCCTATGAAAGCCCTGAGTGTGGCTTCTCCAGGCACTCCTCACACTGCCACCTCTGCTTCCAACTTTCACAAGTGTCCCTCCCTGCCTGTAGATTCTTCTTCAAATGATGCTTCTGTTTTCCTAGCAAGTTAAAACTGGGAGGCACGGATTGCAGGGTTCTCTCTCTCTCTCTCTCTCTCTCTCTCTCTCTCTCTCTCTCTCTCTCTCTGTCTCTGTCTCTCTTGTCAAGAACCCAGGGCCTCTCACATGGTAAACAAGCACTGAGCTGCACCCCTGCCTAAATCAGCCAACTCTAAATATAAAGTCTGTACCCTATTCATACACAATGATTCACAGTCTTAATTTATTTGAACAAAATATTCAACAGCAGGCCAATGTGGAAACAGGTGTGTATGAGAAGAGTCTGTTCTGGAGTTTACTGACTGCTATCTCCCCAGCCTGTGACAAAAAACACTACTTTCAATAAAATAGTACCAATGAACATCCTATTTACTTATGTTTTAAAATTTTAGCTTGTGAGTTCTTTTTAAAAGAATATTTACTTTTATTTTATATGAATTGGTGCTTTGCCTGCATGTATAACTGTGTAAGGGTATCAGATCTTAGAATTACAGACAGTTGTTAGCTGTCATGTGGATGCTGGGAATTGAACTCAGTCCTCTGAAAGAACAGTCAGGTGCTCTTAACCGCTGAGCTATCTCTCCAGCCCTAGTTTGTGAGTTTTATTTCACTTTCTAATACAATATGTTTCTTCTTTTCTGGTTTTCATAGTGAGTTCCAGGACAGCCAGGGCTATATAGATAGACCCTGTATCAAAAAACAAAAAACAAGCAAAAAAACCCAAAATTCCTTTGATCTATCTAAAACTGGGAACCTGGAGCTAGAGAGAGAGCGCAGCAGATAAGAACAACTGTTGCTCTTGCAGAGGCCCTGGGTTTGGTTCTCAGCATCCACACAGTGGCTCACAAACATCTACAACTTCAGTATAGGAGAGTCAATGTTCTCTTTTAAATCCCATGAGCATCAGGCACATACATGGTATACATACATACATGCAGGCAAAATACTCATACACAAAAATATAACAGACCTAAAAACATTTAATCCCATCTAAAAACAGTGAACAGTAGTCACTACAACCACTGACATATTCTAAGATGTCCCACACCCCAATCCATCTTCTCAGTAGGGTTGGAGATGTTATCCTACCAACAGGTAGTAGTTTAATTAAAAAAAAAAAAAGTGGCTATTTTTTGGATGGGTCAATTACACATAGAAGATTCATTCTCACAGAACACAATGACATTCTGCTTGGTGTTTAGGGTGGATGGACAGAGACTCAAAGAGGACATGGAATGATGAGAACCTGGGCAGGCAGATGATAGGATGCCCAGAGCGAAGCTGTCAGAATGGCATGCTTCTCTCTCTCTCTTCAGTGTGGTCAGGGTTCCCTGCGGAGCTGAGTTGTAGGGAGGAGACATAGCTCCATGGAATGCAGAATTCATGGAAGTTACTGAAAAAGAAGCTGAGAAAGGGGTAGGCTAAAGGAAGCAAGGAGTCACTTCTGCACAGGAGGTAGCCAGCACCAAGAGGCCTGTCTCCGTCCTCTGGGAAACAGAGCAGCCAGAGTAGGAGAGACACATCCCAGGCTCTGGGCAGAAAGGGAGACAAACTGTCAGACACCGGCGACTATCAATGTGACAGGCATCGGAAACAAAAGTCACGAGAGAATCATATTTTCTGAAGGGCTGCAATGTTGGGAAGATGAGAAACAGCACCATTTCCCATGGAATACTTGTGTATGATGTTTTCTGATTCAGAAAGTGTCATGGGTGGGGTATGGCGGTGCTGCAGATTACAACCAACCACATGAATGTAGATGGTAGAAGGAAAGATCAAAGGAAGACTGATGTTCCTAGCAAACTGAGTGGCTGAGACAATGAGACAATGCACTTCCCCACCCCATCCCACCCCGACATGGGAGTCATACACCAACACAAAGATCAAGAGGAGAGACTGGCTTGGGAGGTTCCAGATACTTGTGGGTATTCACCGATAGACCTGGTCTGTTTCAAGGATAATGGTTGTCATCACCACCTTACCTACACCTAATGCCTAATGAAACCCTGTCCTTGGCTCCCTGGAGAGCCCCTTGGATGGTAGCGGATCATTTTCCACATTTGGTGTTGCACTGTCCTCTGGTAGAGGGATCGAGTGCTCGCAGAGAGTAGTGGCAGGCAGGGAAGGATAAAGGTAGGAACTGGAAAGAACTAGATCGCTTAACTTCAAAATGTAGATCACATTTTTTTTTTTTTTTTTAAAGAAAATGCCCCTCTACTTAAGGGAGGGGCACTATTAGGAGGAGTGGCCTTGTTGGAGGAAGTGTGTCATTGTAGAGGCGGGCTTTGAGGTCTTACATATGCTCAAGTCATGCCCAGTGAATCAGTTCACTTCCTGCTGCCTTTGCATCAAGATGCAGGACACTCAGCTCCAGCACCATGTCTGCCTGCATATCGTCATGCTCCCTGCCATGACAGTGGACTGAACCTCTGGAACTGTAAATGAGCCATCCCAATTAAACACTTTCTTTATAAGAGTTACCACGGGCATGGTGTCTCTTCACAGCAATAGAAATTCTAACAAGGACAAGCACAGTTGTCCTCCAGTATCCCCCCAGGACAGTTCCAGGACGCCCTCCACTGCAGATACTCAACTGTCTTATATAAAACGCTCTAATGTTTTCATTTTATCTATACACATACTTCTGTTTTTAAAAATCATTTCTAGGTTACAGTACAACCCAGTACAGTATAAATGCACAAACACTTGCTATCTTGACAGTAAATAAATAAATAGAATGTGTGCATGCTTACTTAGCTCAGTGGCCAGGAAAGGCCTCCATGACCCTGAACATACAGCTGATGCAGTCTGTGGGCAGACAGGGTCAACTGTATCAAAAACCTGAGTGTCTAACAGTACAATAGACCATCACTGCAGGGAACCCTGTCACTGGTAGGGCCCACAGACCCCAGGGGCTCACTCAGATGATGGAGCCACATGAACTCTTCTACTGTTGCTGTCAGACAAGGAGACCGCCATAAATTCCCTTCCAAGTCATATATATTTTAAAATGAATGTAAGAGTTATCTTACGTCTTATGGAACGGAACAGGCCTTCAAGACAGAAGCAAAAAGCCAATAGGCTATTATGACAGGAAGTGAGACTCACTCTGGGTGCCATATTGGTGACCCACCTAAACAACTATGATCAAGAAGTACCTCGAGCTTTGTCCAGGGTCAGCTCCAAGGGTGGGCTCGTTCTCAGCACACACCTCCCCCCTTGTGTTTGGGTGTGAGGAGATGGGGAGTGTTGAGTTTTGTTTCTACCACAAAGAAAATCGGCTCCTCTGCCAGAATTGGAACTTCCTCTGCAAGCAGAGAGATGTAGCGAGGCGCGCTGGGAACACAAAAGCGCACAGCCTGCCCGGGTACAAAGCACACTGCCAAGGCTTCAAAACTATAATCATAAACTCCGCAGTGCTGCTATAAATATGGAACAAACCAGCAAGTGACTCATCTGCAGGGATGATGTTCCTCCCCTGTACCGCCGGGGGTGGGTGGGTGAGGGTGCTGATGGGCCTAAGCACTCTTTTCTCTCTTTCTCTTTCTTCTCTTTTTTGAATGAGCAGAGAACATTACACTTAATTTTGCTTCAAAAAGAGTCCTCCTCGCTGTCTGTGAGCTCGGTCGGATTTCTTTGACAGAATGCTTCTTTTAGACTCTTAACACAAGTCTGCTGTAGAAAACATGTCAAGCGCTTCTTAAACATTTTGTAAATACAATGTTACTGGCGGAGTTTCTTTTCAATTAAGTTCAGACCAGCCTGTATTTCTTGCCTAGAGAATTACCACCCCCCCCCAAGTTGTTAAGGCTTTAGAACCCCTAGGAGAGAGTGGTCCTTGATGCCACTGAGGGGACTGGGCTCTGGTTTTCTAACCATTCATCCTATTTGCAAAGCCCAGCCACAAAGCAGACTCTCTGCACTGTCAGAGTCCCTCTGCAATTTCATCATCTGTTTCTCCTAATCCTGAGTGTAAAACAAAAAGTGCCCTAAGAAGCCATCTAACAAGGAAGGTCTCATGGAAACATTTCACAGAATCAGCATGAAATGTGAAGGAATAACTGGGGTAAGAAATCTCTGTTAACAGAGCTCAAAGAAACAGATTTCAAATTGTCTACATGTAAGCATTTTGGTATGGGTGGTGGCCAGCAGACCTGACCATGAAAGCATAGATATGCTGACATCCCCTGTGGCTATAGAACAGTAGGAAAATCTGTGTGGGCCATGCCTTTCCCAACCCTGACAGTTCTCCAAAGCCACAGAGCACCACAGTGTGACAGTGAAGGCCGATGACATGATACTGACCCAACAGTCCCAGGGGAACCTAAAAATGAAGCCTATTAAATTCCATTCCTCCTCCACAACCAGCAAGTATGGTAATGAACTCAGGAAAAATGGGGCTCTTTAAAATACATAGGTCACGGGACAAGAGACAAATGTCTTGTACTTGATCCTGACCTCAGTCATCAGAGGCATGGGAACACCTCTGGGCTCTTAGAGGTCCCCCACCTACCTTACTGCTCTGCAGCTGGATGAGGGTACTTCACTGGTGAGCCAGGTAATGATCCTAATCCTGCTTCTGGGGGTTGATCTACTTTCAGTGAATGGCAGAGCCATCATCCCACTGGCAAGCTGGGGTGACAGGAACGAGCAGTAACTGCCCACTGATATGGAGGGGTCGCACACATGTGACTCGACGATGCTTAAAATGCATGTGCATGCCCTAGTTGTGGAACACACATCTTATTTTAGTTGGCTTAAATCTGAACAGCTGCCCGTGGTGGGTGGCTGCTGTACTGGCTGGTGAAAATCCAGAAGCTTAACAGGAAGTGTATATGTGGGCTTCCCCGAGCCCTTGGATGGGGTTCCCTATGCCCTTTTTCTACCTTGTGTCAAAGGAACAGCATCTGGAGGTCAAGAGGACTCAGGCTGGTTCTAAGGGCCACTTTCTATACTCCTGCTTTGTATTTCTAGATCTGCTCACAATTTACAAAGCCACAGGTTCATGCAACGAAGCCCACACCCTTCTACTGCAGCTTCCAGGACAGTGCAGCAGGCTGCAAACTTTAGTGACAAACAGGGATCACTTCCACAAAAGAATCCTGAGGTTCAGGTCACAAGGAATTAATGACCACAGGGATCATGTAAGCAGAGCTGTTAAAAATGTGGATCATCTGAAGATCATGTTTGCTGTGGGCAGGGACAGAGAAACAAGCCCCCCTCCAACCCCCATGGGACTGCAATTCACCTAATGCACATGCAGGATATAGTTAATACTGAAGCTTTAGCAGCTTCAGTGGTAAATATTTACATCTTACCCAACTGAAGGGCCTGCTGGCTAATCCTTCTCCAATAGGAGAGACATTGCATTTCTTGGTTTTGACCATTATTTGGAGCTTAACGGTTTGAATAGTCAGTGGTTAAGATTGGCTTCCCAAATGCCTATCATAATTTAACTTAAAGATATTATTTATGATCTATATCTTATTTGCTTTAAAATATGAAACAGCTTATTCCAACACAGAGATATGATAGAATTGTATACTAAAGGTGAGAAATGCAGAGGAGACTATCCTAGACACCTGGGTCAGAGGAAGCAAATGCAACTGAATCTAACAGCTGAGCAGCTCTGAGATCTCTGATAATCAGGGCAAAAAGGGAGCAGACACTGTTTCTGGATAACTAAAAGACTCAAACCTTCCCTTCAAAACCAGCATGCTTCTTCCTGGCCTTGATCAAAGAGGAGGAAAGTCGCTTTAGGAAAAGTGGATGTAAATTGTTTATGGTGGTGCATGACCATAACCCCAGCAATTAGGAGGTAAGACAAGAAGATCAAGACTTCAGGATCATCCTCAGCTACACTGCAGGTTAGAGGCAAGCCTGGACTCCATGAAGCCGGTGGCAACTGAATACTGTACAGGACAGTGGAAGGCCAGCTGTTCATTGGTCCCAATGCAAGCCACAGTGGAAGGGCCAATGGAAACATGTTCCTACACCGATTGTACACAGCAACAAAAGACAGAACAGAAGGCTTGAGAAGAAACCGTCCTTGACAAACACTTCACAATAAAAAGCCTACTCTAAAATGTCTTTAATGAGTATGTGTGCATGCGTTCGTGAGGACAAACAGTGGAAGCTGATTCTCTCCTTCACCACATGGGTATCAGACTCAGGCCAACAAACTTGTCAACAGTGCCTTTGCCCACTGAGCCCTTTGATAGTCCTGTTTTGTTTTGTTTTTCTCTTTACACTATTAATTTCGAATGAAAAGGAAACAAAAGCAGAGGGTATACTGACTGCTGTTCTAAGAAGGCTCCTGGATGTCAGAATGATACGGATGACAAGATCACAGGTCGAGCTTAAATGATGCAGTGGAATAATGGCAAACACTGCCCCGGAGGCTGTACTTGTGCAATATAGAAATATCTTAAACAAGGCATTGCTTGTGTCCTGGATAGTATAAGACCTATAGGTACTTGGAGGGCAGTCCCTGTTCTTCTGTGAGTTCTGGGCACACAGGCTGTTTCCCGTTCAGATCAGCATTGGATTTATGTTCCCATCTCAGGTGACTGCCTTCAGGAGCCTGCTTTAGGCATCAGCTCCCACTCAGGCCTGAGTAAACTCCTCACCAGCCCAAAGCAGATACAAAGATAGAAAATATGTGATTCTTACTCTCGGTGTGGGCTATGGTTCTGGGAAACTTCAGAATCACTGTCTTTGGGGGACAAGGATCCCTTGTAGGTGTAGAACACATCTTCCGTTTCCGTGATGTAGGTCATCTCATTGGCGAGGTTGTCTGCAGAGGAATGGCGGGGCTTTCGGATTTCGTGCCGGAGCCGAGGACTTCGCCTGTGAAGAGAAGACAGTGCAAAGTGCGAGAGCAATTCCCACACAGAGGTTTAATCCAGCCACAGCTGTGTGACCTTGTGACCTGACCTCTCTAAGGATGCCCTGACTGGTGCTTAGAAAGTCAGATCCAGAGCTGGGTGTGGTGGCATACACCCATAACTCCAGCACTAGGGAGGATCAAGTGTTAATGAGAACTTGTCTCAAACATAACCAAAACAAATATAACTCAAGAGCCGGTGAGGTCATTTTTACCCCAGCAGAATCCAGCCAGGGCAACACAGGTCTCGGCCATACTGGAGAAAGTGCTGTGGTCCCCAGAACCATAGTCTCAGCTTGGAAATAGGCAGAAATAAACCTTGTGGTCCAGAAGGCTCAAGCTATCTTGAAGTTTTCTTGCCAATCCAGCAATGCACACTGACAGGCTGAGAAGGCAAAGTGCGTTACTTCTCATTTGAATTTCCCTTGGTTCGAGAAGGAGAATGGACTTTAAAAACTGTATGCATGTGTGACGTAAGTGTGTATGCGTGTGAGCATGCATATGCATGTATAAATCAGAGGTTGGTGGCTTCTTCTGTCATGTTCTACCTTATTCTTTGAGACAAGGTCTCTCACTGAACTTGCAGCTAATCAAACCAGCTAGGCTGGCTGGTCAGCTCCTGGGATGCTCCCATCTCTGCCTCCCAGCCTTGGGACAACAGGCATCGCTTTTTATGAGAGTGATAGCATCTGAACTCTGGTGCTCCTGTTTGTACAGCAAACACTTTACACAAGCCGTCTCTGCAGACCAGAGATGCCTGATTTTTAAAAAAAATGTTTTCCTTATTCAACACTTGTAATGTGATGGGCATCTGCTTTCCATTATCAGCAGTAGTCAGGTGACCTTAGATGAGTCCCATCACTTCTGAGCCTCAGCTGACTTCCAGCTCCTGAGAATGACCCAAATGAGGCAGTGTTCATGGACCATTTGGGACTGCACCTGGGTGCCAGGCCCTGTACACATGACCTTAGTGCGCTTTTCTCCTGCAGCTTTCTCAGCTTCCCTCTGTCAGCTATTTCTCCTGGGACTCTGGGGACTTGCAATCACCCTGCTCCTTCACAATCAATAGTATGTGTTCACTGTGGAAGCAAAATGGCTCTTGCAACTCCTGGGAGAGGATCTTCAATTAGCATCAAGATTTCAAGCCAGGAATGTAGTAACATCTGATTTTGCTATTCTGGATCTCACCTGGGGCTCTCTCTGCTTCCTTGACAAATTTCCACATAAATTAAGCTGGTGCTTTACAGCACATAGGTCAGCATTATCATCACCATCCCCGCCCCGTCCCAGGTCCTTTCCCAGCAAGTTCTTCTCCCCATAGATCCTAGCTAGGAAACATCCAGGTCCGCCTATCTTGTAAACCACACTGCTAATCCCATGGAGCCAGGGTACAGTCTTTTCCTGCTTCACATCTCCTGCTGCCCATGCTTGCCCTTAAAGACATTCTCAAAAATGGCTGATATCTTTGTGAACCATTAAAATAACTAATAAAAGATTCCATTTGACCCTGAAATAAGCTTAAGAAGAAGCATTCATACATTATTCCATTTGTGGTAAACTTAGAACCCTGAGGGTTTCTTTTTCTCTTTTCATCTCTATCCTTTTCATTTCTTTCACGCGAGCTTCTTAGAGCTGAAAGATGCTACCACACCCTGTGAGTCTAAGGCCGACCTTAGAGCAGGCTTCAGGTTCCAAATGTTACTTTTTTATTTTGCAGAGTTGTAAAATGAAACCAGAATCTGTCCATGCTGTATAAGTACTTTATCACTGAGCTATGCCCTCAGGCCCTACCCCAATTTATTATTATCTTATTACTATGGTTTTCAAGACAGGGTTTCTCTGTGTAGCCCCAGCTGCCCTGAAACTTGCTCTGTAGATTAGGCTAGCCTTGAACTCAGAGTTCTATCTTCCTGTGCCTTTAAAGTACAAGGATTAAAGGTGTATACCACCACAATCCAGCAATTTCTTTACAGAAGCACTTCAGGACCTTAGTTAGATAGGAGAGATAATGTCTGATATTCTAGCACAGCAAGGTAAATGTGGTACAAAATAAACAACTGAATATTTCAGAATGGTCAGCAGGAAGGATGTATTATTTATTTATTTATCTGAGATTGGGTCCATGTAGCTCAAGCTGGCCTTGAACTCTTGATTCTCCTGAATGCTAAACTTCCAAGTATTTACCACCATGCCCAGCTACTACAAGAAATTTTAATACATTTCTCAAAATTCTATTTTAAAACTTATAAAGTTTAAAAAACATTTAAAGATGCTATTTGTCTGATGGATATGACAGTTAACTTGAGTATTACACCTGTATTTGACTACCGCAGTGCATCCCATGAATGGGTGAATTTATTATTATTATTTTAAGGCCACCTTAGCATCACTCATACAGAAATGGTCTGTATGCCCCGACATCAGGGGACTGGTCCAGTCTGCAAATGTGGAATGCACGTGCAAGTCTGACTGTAAGACATCCCTGTTGAAGCGTATGGAGCCGACTGTGTTTTTAAAAGAAAGAAGGTATGTGCTGCTATGCTCAGCACAAAAGAGGACATACCAGTTGGGGGTGATGGGTGGGGACCGAGAAGGCAGACTCTTGGTTTCCAGCCGCTCCACCGATAAAGACCTCCTCATGGCTGGGTTCCACACCATCCCTCCAATCACCTTTTTGCAATATTGGTTATTTACAGACCTAAAAAAAACAGATGCAAAGTCACTTCCTACACTGACATGTCCCACAAGAAAGCAAGCATATCATCTGTGAACTACGGTCTTCCCAGTACCTTCTCTGAAGGCACTTCCGTAACATCTCTGTGACACCAGCCCTGGTCACACCAGCTAGGCTATGAGGAGTGGAGCAGCTTCCAGAGTGCCCTTTGAAAGTGTTTTAAAGATTAGATTTACTTATTTGTGTGGGTATGTGTGTGTGTACAGTGTGTGGGTGTGTGTGTGCAGTGTGTGGGTATGTGTACAGTATGTGGCTGTGTGTGTACAGTGTGTGGGTATGTGTACGGTGTGTGTGTGTGGCTGTGTGTACAGTGTGTGTGTGTGCAGTATGTGGCTATGTGTGAGTGTGTGTGTGCAGTGTGTGTGTGCAATATGTGGCTGTGTATAGAGTGTGTAGGTATGTGTGTGTACATTGTGTGTGTGTACATATGTGTGGATATGCCATGGTATACTTGTGGAAGTCAGTAAACACCTTGCAGGAGTCAGTTTTGTCTTCCACCATGTGGGACTGGGGATCGAACTCAGGCCATAAGGCTTGGCAGCAAGTGCCTTTATACACTGAACCATCCTGTTGGCCCCATATTTCCTTTCTTGTTCTGTTTTTTTTGGGGGGGGGTTATGTCTTATCCTTTGGTGAAAATGTTTCTGTGTCTCCATTACTTTGAACAGCCACGCTGTTTCTAGACTAAAACCAAAGCCATCAGGTTAAAAACACCAGAATAGCACAGACCAGCCCAGACCAGCCCAAACCAGCATGGCTCCAGTAACTTCAATGCAGCAACCTCACTTGCCTCCCACTGCCAGGAACAAAAGCACAGTCATCCTTCCAGATGCTCCTGTCCCCCTGGCCAGCAGAAGAGGCAACCATAAATCACTGGGAAATCTTTGACAGAGAAGCTGAGGGTGTACTTAGAACAATTTCAGGTCATAGTCTTTGAATGTCTTATCTGAAGGATAGTTCTGAACTTTATTTATAGCTAGAAAATTGAAATCCTGAGGAATAGATTGCCTCAGTAAATTGTTTGAAGTCTGGTTAGTGGTAACAGTTCTGACATTTCCAATTTTACGCCATGATTTAATGTCTTAAATATCCCATATATTTCCTTATGGCCTAAAGCCAACTGACTCTCTCTCTCTCTCTCTCTCTCTCTCTCTCTCTCTCTCTCTCTCACACACACACACACACACACACACACACACTCATACACACACACAATCAGAAACAAAGAAATACAGCAAAGTTCAGGTACTAGTTTATAGTAATGAATGCTGCCGTCACTCTACTAATAAAGCGCTCACTGCCGTTTCACCAGGAAGTTCTCTCCCCAGAGGTCAGTTATATCAGAAGCCACATGACTACTGATTAAGGATGTAAAATTAAAATAAGGGAAGCAGGTAGCTTGACTCCAAGGTTTAATTCGGCAGCTCTCAAAAGCACGTGTCCCGGGTTATTAATAGAACTTGAAACTGTTCCACTGTCTCCGGAAAATAATGATCAAATTCTTCTTTCATGGAACCTATCAGAAGGCCCGGCACACAGATTTCCAGATGCACTTGGACCAGGTTGGACTTTCGTTTTTCTCATGTGAAATAAATGAAAGTGGTAAGGGCTGGTTAGATGGCTCCACAGACAATGGTGCTTGCCACCACGTCTGAAGACTTGAACTTCATCCTTGAGACCCACAGGATATAAGAAGAGAACTGGTACCCAGAAACTGTCATTGGAACACCACATGTGTACCATGGCATTCCTGTGTCTTCCCCACCCTACCCCTACACATAAATAAGTAAAAACAAGAAACAATTTAAGAGTCAAAATTAACAGTAAGATAAAAGTAACTAAAGAAAGATGGTATCAATGAGAAACTGATGATTTGTACTCCACACTGCCTTCCATGCCTCAAGAGATCTTCTGTAGAAGATTAAAAATGGCTGCTGGCAGCTGACTGTCACAAATTCCCTGCCTATCAGTGATGCGGGATGTCTTTCTGTACACTGTGAATTACCACTGGATAATAAAGGAACTGATTTGGCCTATGGCAAAGCATCTTAGAAGCAGGCAGGAAATCCAAGCATAGATAAAGGGGAAGGAGGGCGGAGTCAGACAGAGAGGCTGTGAGCTGCCGCCCAAGAGAGCAAGATGTAAAGGAACACAGGTAAGCCACTAGCCACATGGCAAGATGTAAGAGCTAGCAAGCAATACGCCTGAGTCATAGGCCAAACAGCATGTAATTAATATAAGCCTTTGTGTGATTATTTAGGACTATGGGTCCAGACCTCAGAGCCAGGGCAGGCCAAAAATACATACTACTTAACAGGGCAGGAATAATGGAGCAGAAGAGTCACTGGTAAAAGCCCTTTCTGAATTCCAAACTCACAAATCTTGATAATAATAGACTATTGTTGCTGTAAGCACCAAAATAGGGGTTTTTATGTCACAGAAGATGACCAGAGCCCAGCACCCTGTACTGGCTGCAGAGGCAGCAGATTAAAGCTCAAGTGAGAGAGGGAGGATTTGAACAGTCACTCAGTGACGGGATGGACGAATCCTTTCAGCCCCTCACATGCCACCTCCAACCCACCTGGAGAGTTAAGGCTCAGTGTAGCCCAGGCCGTCCTGGAACTCAGAGATCCACCTGCCTCTGCTTCCTGGCTGCTGGGATTAAAGGCATGCACCACCACCAGCAGGCGAGGTCTAGCCAAATCTTATTAGGAATAAAACTGCTTCCTTTTAATGACTACTTAAACAGTAATATTATAACATCAGGGTGGGGCCACACAAGCACCACATTGACAACAGGAGGCCCCTGCAAACTCAATGCCATCTCCTTGCAAAAGTGTAAGGAGAATATAATGAAGCTAAGACTTACACAGCCACTGCAGCAAGGATGCTGTGCGCACATAAAGGTCATTGGTGCATTTATGCATTGTGCTTTAGCACAATTATATTTCTATGCTGAAGAGGTTACAAAAAAAAAAAAAACCCATTTGTTCCTTCAACCTAAACTTCTTGACTGTACATATCTGTCTGCCAACGTGACCTGCCGCAGCACCTGAGTCAGATTCCATGCTCTGAGCACCTCCAGACTCTTACAGACATGGAGAAGCAAATCTGCTTTTGCTGCTGCTGCTACTGCTGCTGCTGCTGCACAGGCTAGGTTCCTGAGACTCATAGAGAGGGATGCCAGGCATGGAGTGTTCAGCATTACTTTCACCAGGGAAATCCCCAGGATGGTGCGACCCAGGGAGTGCCTAACAAAGAGGCACGGCCCCACCCGCTGCAGCCATCTGGGCTGTCAATGCTGGCACTGGGAAAGAGCAGCAGGTGAGCTCTTTGTAGATAGTGGGGCTATTACTAGTGGCTGAGCTCACTAAGATTGGGTACATCTCTCATCCAATGCCTCTGGCTGGCTAGAGGGACCACCATATAGGAAGAGGATTTGGTTTCCAGGTATCGTTCTGGGTATGCGGCAACTGTACAGGTGACTCAACATTATACTTATGCCCCACTCAGCAGTAGAATATTGAATACGTACAAATACTAGACAGAACCATAAGAGCTAAACACTTAAATATATTTGCTCTTGGTTCATAAGAAATAATACCCCCCCAACAGAGGCAATTTGCCACTTACTAAATCATTACGTTATCTAAAGACTAACATGTAATAGGAAAGCCAGAGACATTCTTACCAAATTTCATATCAAATAATAGCTCATACTTGAGCCTCATTTAGAAAAAGCCACGTTCACGTCAATCAATGACAATTCTGAAAAAATCAGCAAAAGACTTAGAAATGCTAGGATAAACAAAACAAAACATAAGCCCAACAGTTACTTTGCTTGAAGACCCAATTATATATCATTTAAAAAATTATAGTGGACATGACATGTATATGTAAATTTATTTTACTGTTCTTATCATTAAATATTTTTAATATCATTGCTGTACGTAGCATTTATCTCAGGATCATCACAAGAATTAAATATAATTAAGTATATTCCTTTTATAAACACTAGGTAATTGTCAATTGTAACTTATTTTATAGCTATTATTGGCAATATATTCAGAAGTCATCAGACTCTGGAAGCCTCTGTTCATTTTTATGGGGTGCCTATGAACTAATGTTGTGTGGGAGGGGCTGGCTGGGTGGCCTCAGGCTGTGAAAAGCCTCATATGCTGACACCAGGATGACACTTGGTGTCCTTTATTGGACAGGATGTGGTGGCAGTTACAATTCTAGCTGTCTGGGAACTCATACAACAATGCGGTTGAGGGACAAAAGCTAATGCTGGGGATATGAGATCTACCTGAGTAGGTATATAAAGGGCACAACTTCCCCCGGAGACACTCAGCCACCATTCAGGGATCTAAAATCTGGGGTCCAGCCTCAGAGCTGTCTCTCCACCTGAGTTTGTCCATGACCCAGGGGCAACCGGCACACATTGATATTTTGGGTTAGCATGGATGGTTCCCCTAAAGTACACTCACTTTTTGGGGTTCCTGGAGCCTAGAGTCCAGTACTGAGACAAAACATTCTTTTCCTGAGGTAGTAACTTCTTTGCCTGGAAGAATGAGTGGTGTTCAACGCAAGATTTCCACAAGTTTTTGCAAGATCGGTAGTTTAGCATGTTGAAGGCCACGATATGCTCCCTGGATTCAGCCTGGGAGGAAGAGCAGCAGAGATTTCACTGTCAAGGTATAGGATGATTTAAATGTGTCAAACTTGCAACCCACACAGAATAGCCTGGGAAGATGTGACAAAGGGCTCCAGGCTTCCAGACACCGCAGACAGAGCTCAAGAGAAAGCTAACTCAGAGCTACCACTTGCTAAACTTGAGATCTCAACCTTGGGGACATCTCATTCTAAAGAGATACTTCTCCACTAAGCAGGTAGTAGAGACATCAGGGTTCTAGGGAGTCTCTATTTCTTGCCCCAGCGTGAATTCCAGTGCTCATATATGATAAGCGATCTCAACCCTGGCTTTACCTTCAGTCTACCTGCATTTAGGTTCCATATGCATTCCATTTGCATTTTGGTGCTACCCTGACCCTCCTGGCCCCAGGGAGTAGGGAGTAGACAGGCCACTGAAGTACTTGGTACTCTGAGCTTTAGAGATCCCGTTTCTAAGGGCCCATTCACTGTGTGGGGTCAGGCTAAGGGCAGATCATCTTTGAAAAGTTGGGAAATGGACACAGTGACAGCCATGCAGCATAGCAAGACAGGGTGTGGCCTGGAAAGGGCAGACGCCTCGGTTCAAATTCCAGCTCCTTCACTCTGAGGCTGTGGGAGCCTTGGCTTTCTTACTGAGGGTGCTTCTGCTGTGGCTAAGCAAACAGACTTGTCTAGGATCTTGCTGACTCCTCTTGTAAGATCCAGTCACAAGCTATCATCTGCGGAACATATTAAGGGAAGGAACTGGCCATGTGGATGTTTCCGTCTAGGGCTCTGCTAAGTGTTCTGGCTGGGCCCTTTTATCTAACCCAAACAGCTCCCTAAGAAGTAGGCATCACTTGAACTTATAAAAACAAGGTACTATGGGCTAAAGGCAGTGCCAGGGAAAGAGTCGGAATCTAGACCTAGAGTCCCTGACTCTAAAAGCAAGTTCATTCTCCAACCAGAGGCTGACTGACTCATGGAGAGGAACACAGGGTCTGAAGACCTGATGGCTACAGCCTTTCCTTCCTAAGACACAGAAAGACCCACATTCCTGAGGGTCTGGAGGAAGCCTGAAAACAAGCAAAGACAGCAAGCATGGACAGAACTCACCTGTTTTTGCCGCTGGTGTATGAAGAACTTTTTCCTTTTGAAAGAAATTTTGAGTATGTTCACCCTGTAGAAAGCAATGCAAAACAAAACCACACATAACACAAAAAATAAAAC
Source organism: Sigmodon hispidus (assembly GCA_004025045.1). Taxonomy (NCBI): domain Eukaryota; kingdom Metazoa; phylum Chordata; class Mammalia; order Rodentia; family Cricetidae; genus Sigmodon; species Sigmodon hispidus. The sequence goes on from PVIH01002218.1 coordinate 190,858, forward strand.
AAAACGCAAATCAAACATAGACATCAGGAATCAGCCGGGCTATAGCTGATCTTCTGTACAGGCCCTCTATTTCATGATCTGATGACCACAGGCTGCTAGGAGGGTGCTTCCGCTAAACCCAAGGAGCTGACGGCACTGGATCTCCATGGGGCCTCTGGATTATGAGGCAGCTTTTAAATAACCAGGAGCGTGGGCCATGCGCACTCTTTGCTGTAAGTCTCTTTGTGACACTGCAGCCCTGCAGGAGCTGATGCCTACGTGGGGGAAGACAGCTGAGGGCAGTGTCGAGCAGAGAGAGGACAGACCTGGGTTGTACCCCGGCTGTTACTTAACAGCCACATGTGGGAAAAAAAAAAAAAAAAAAAAAAAAAAAAAAAAAAAAAAAAAAAAAAACAAAGCAAAAAACCTCCTTACCATGTGCATAATACAGAATGAAAGCTACCAGTCACCAAGTAAATTTTCATATACTAGGCCACTGCCATGGGCTGTAGAAAACTGCCTTTAAGCAGCCCTGAACACTATTTATCCAGAAGAGGATGTTAAGGTGCAGAGATGTCCCTGTTGGGAGCCATGCTCTGAGCTTGGGGCTCCATTGCCGGAGCCTATGATCTTGGACCCTATGCTGCATGGTGGACCTATCATAGCCTTTCTCACTATGGTCCTATGGCAATTTAGATATGGAAGATAAGTATACCAAGTTCTTACATGATTCTTAATGCACCATAAGTGCTCAGTGTTGGTACTTTTAATTAAAGCTGTTGAATGAGATCAGTGTGTGTGTGTGTGTGTGTGTGTGTGTGTGTTCATGTGTGTGTGTGTGTGTAAGCCAGAGGTCTACCTAGGGTGTCTTTCCTCTGGCACTCTCCATCTTATTCTTTTAGACAGGGTCTCTTGTTTGACCTGGAGCTCACCAACTACATGAGGCTAGGCTGGCTGGCCAGCAACCTCAGAAATTACCCTCTCTGATCCCTCCCATGTTGGAATTACAAACACAAACGTGCACAATTATCAGTATAAGTTCACCTCTAAAACAGATTCATTCACTGTGACAAGCTACTATAATCCACACAATATGTGGGGGAAGAAAGGTACTCCACTCTTCTCAAGGATCATATCAAGACAAGAACATTCTAGAACAGAGATGGTGAGTAAGCATAGTGAAAGTTTATTTATATGATATTTCTCCAGTGTATCAGCAACACCCACACAGTACACCTGAGTTATATATTAAAAACAAACACCTAGTTTAGGTAATCTGCCAGCAGATATACTTATTTGACAAGTAAATTTTGGGAGTGACTGCAGGCTAGTCATGTAAGGACCAGAAGGCTCTTAGGTCCAGTTTTTCTAAGGCATCCATCATGGAACATGTTACACCCTGAGGTGGGCAGGTCTCCTCCATACAGTTTGTGTTGAAGGGCACACATAGGAATTCCTGTTTCACAGAGGTCTGGAGAAAAAACTCATTCATTTTGGAGGTCCTAGCCTCGTCTTGCTGGGCACAGACTGCTCATGTGCCAATGGCTTCATATGGGAGTCCCCTGCTAGGCCCCCTGGTTCAGAGTGTTCTGCCTCATTGGCTGTGTTTTCCCCTGGAACAAAGCTAAAGAATACAAATGTGATTTCCAGGCTGAAGGCCCTATGGGGCTCCCCACTGCCCTTTAGTCACAAGGAAAGATGAGATGGACTGAGTGTCTAGATGGACTGAGTACTGTGCCAGGTCCCAGGGACAGGAAGAACAAGACAGTGGGTGCTGCACTCTGGACATTTATAATCTAACGAAGGAGACAGGTACTGAATGATGCATATAATCATAGCCCTGTGACTAGTGCATGCAAGTGAATCTAGTTCTCATGAGAGCACCCAGGACTAAGGCTCTACTTTAGTGTCCTGTGAGGTTCTCGGTGGCCGGGTCATGCTACCATAGCACACCACGCTCTAGCCTAATCTTTCATCTACCTTGTACTGACCATTATGTTCTCCCTTGTTCCTGGAGATAGAATCACTCTGTACCTTCTTTCGAGAACATATCCTTGAAGCGACTGCCTACCTCTTTCAAGTCAATCCTGCAGGCTCTGGGCCCTTCTGCACCCTGCCCTGTGACCCCACCTACTTACTCCCTTGAGTTTCCTTTCCAGTGCTCATCTCTCTGCTGGTCTCTAAGGTTTTTCATTGTTATAGCTTGAGTGTGAAGTGCTTATGTGTTTGAACACTTGGTCCTCTGCTGGAAGTACTGTCTTAGGAAACAGACTCTAGCTATCAGAAATGGATCAGTGGGAGTCAGCCCTTAAAGTTCTAACCTGAGCTCTAAGACTAGGCCTATGAAAGGCTATGTTGCAAACTTTTACTGCCAATCAAGTGAGTCATTCAAGTGCCCACATCCTACCTGCACAGCATCCTGATCCTCTGAGCTGCAGGCCAACTCTGTTTCCCTTGAGTTGCTTCTATCAGTTATTTTGCCACAGTGCTAAGTAACTATAACAGCGCTAGCCTCAGAGACAGACTCTGAAGCTAAAGAGTAACCGAGATTATCCAAAGAAGTGCCTGAGGGACAGGAGGGATGTAAAGAGTCCCTGTCCATTCTGCCCCAAAGGCTTCTGTTTATAAACTTGCTTTATGACACTAACTAGAAAATCCTTATGACATCCAAATCCACCTTTGAATGTAATGTCCAGACCCAGCTTACAGAACCTTCTTCATAGATCCAGCCACAGATGAAGCCAGATTCAGGTAGCTTCTAGCCTATGGTACTGGGGGACTAGAGGCACATAGAGACAATCAGCTCCAAGCCCACTGCCTGGCTCTTTGTTCTGAGCAGGCCATGGAACTCCACAGGCCAGACCCCAGCTAGCCAAGCCTTGGCTGCAGTTGTGTGCAGCCAGTGAGGGGCTCAAGATCTTATCTCCTGTCACACTGATTCCATTGCAAAACTAAGTAAGACTGTGGTGTGTTTTGTTGAAAATTAAATGTACTTAAAATTAATCGAAAAACCAATGTCTCTAAGCATGTATCCTATTTAAGCATTTCCCCATAAACACTACATTTAGTGATAGAATAAAATACAGGTCCTGGAGTGTCAAATTGGATGTGAATTTCAACTACATCATTATTAGCAGCATGAGCTCGACAGTTCATAGAAACTTCATTGTCCTACAGTTTTCTCCGCTGAGAAACCAGAAAAAAATGGCTTTTTCAAGGTGTGAGTGAGATAAATAAAATACATAGTAACACGACTTGGAAACAGCCAACATTCAATAATATGGCAGCTGCTATCACAGTTAATGCCTCTATATAGTTATTTCCCTTGTCATAAATAATGCTGTGACAAACATCTTTAAGTCCGTTTGTGAAGCTCTTCTAGGCAGTGAAACTGAGGGCCAGGTGTAAACTTAAATGTCACACCTGGGTGCAACAACTCTGCCATCCAAGGCTTCTTTCCCCTTTCTGGAAGTTTCCGTGTGGCTGATTTTCTACGGATGATTGTACTTTCACATCTCCACAGCCTGCAACACTTCTTCTCCTCAACCTGCCCCACCCCTGCCCCATACACACTCATACTGTCATTTATAAAAATGCATTATTTCAGAGGTATAATATTTCCCTGCTAAAAAGCACCCTTGCCTGGTACAGTAAACTCAAACTCATCTAGAAAGATCAGTTCTCCATCTCTGCTCTGATTTTCTTGGCTTCTTCAACTACCTGGAGTCCACCACAATTTGAAAATACTACTGCCTTGATTCTTTTAAGGGAGAGAAGCAATATCCACATAATTTTCATTACTGTATACTGTGATAACTGATTTTATTATGTATTGTTTAAAATCTCTTAGTGGACTTAATTCATAGATTAAACTTTGCCACAGATATATCTGCAGAAGGGGAAAACCTCACACATATAGGGATTATATTACTTGCAGGCTCGTGGTTACCATAATCTAGGGCTGATTTTATACACATAGAAGGAGGTGGAAGAACTGATCAACTCCAAGGCCTGCCTTGGATTGTTTATCCACCAACCACCTCAACCACAGCACAACTGGCGGGGGGAAGTTAATGGAAACCAAAGTTTACTTTCCCAAGTGCCAAATCTGGATCAAAATCAGAGTTCAGAGCTTAAAACTTGGGGGGAGAGCTCTAGCCTTTCTTCAGAAATAAAAGTTTAAAATTAGAACTAGCATTACTTTTGCTCGGCATATTTTTAAAGCATGATTCAGACAATTTGAAGTGTTTGTACTCACCAAGGGTAGAAACTTGTGCAAATGTATTTTCGGTACACTGCAATGCCCGCAGAAGCAATTCCAATCATTAGATCTAAATTGTGCAGATCCTGGGGTGGGGGTGGGGTGGGAGAAGAGTCTAGGTTCACAGTGTGTTACAGCCATGCCCATTCTCTGCTAACTTTAAAGCACCCACGCTTTTATAAATAGCAGTATGTATCTTCTCCGAAAGGGGAAATGCCACTGAACACAGGAAAAAGCCCCACTTTGCAGCCACTTAAGAGCCAAGTACTTGGCACCCAATTCTCCTAAAGTGAACACACACACACATACACACACACACACAGAGCATGTCATGATACCTGGTTTAGGAAGTTACCAGGTAAGAATATTGACTCCACTGACTGAATCAAATACAAACACTTTTGAATATGTAACCATCAGGGTTTGGGAGCTACATGAGATTCAAACAGGCCTCTTTGTACAACTCTGTATAAATCTCAAATCTCAACTTCAATTACTGAAAAGGCTTTAGCTACTATGAAATAATAAAGAAAAATTACACATGTAGACATGACTCTAAATCCAATTAAGAAATAAATGTGGTTTATGAATCCAAAGTAACTATGCTGCTAAGGGCTTATATGTTTGCCACAGCCATATATCATGCATAACAGAAGAAAAACGGAGAATTAAAGCTGTTTTAAATCCACTTGAGTATAAGCAAGAGATATTCAAGGGGACAAGAGTTCCTTCCTTGAGCCACACATATTTCTGTTTCCAATCAGATACTATAACTATAAACATGGGGCAAAGCCAGTTACAAGTGAGTGAACCTTTGGCCTGCCACTTACAACCTGTGTTGTTTGGGGTTCATGAGAGCCTCCATTTTCCTTTTTACATTATAAAAATTATGGTATCCATCTCAAAGGTTTGTATCAGGCTGACAGTAGAGAAAATAAAATCTAGGAACAGGGCTGTGTATATGACCTCCAGATGGAGAATTGTCACAGTAACACATGTAGCAAATGCTCATTTTCTGTTAGGATGGGGCGGACAAAGGAACAAAGGTGAGTACAGAAGCTGGACAAATACAGAGGAGCTCTTTTTTTAATTAACTCATTTATTATGTTTACAGTGTATACAGAAGAGGGCACCAGATGTCATCATAGATGGTTGTGAGCCACCATGTGGTTGCTGGGAATTGAACTCAGGACCTCTGGAAGAATAGTCAGTGCTCTTAACCTCTGAGCCATCTCTCCAGCCCACAGAGGAACTCTTGATTATTCCCATTGGGCACCAGGCTAAAATTACACATATAAGCAAAGCCACAATGGCATGGTGAAGAACAGACCTGCCACCACCATGACACTCACCCCAGTGTAGGAAGAAAGATGAATCAGCAAATGATACTCAATGAATGGCTTGGTGGGCCAAGAACTGAATCTTGTCAGGCATTCTACTGTCCTTCAGTGTGTACCTTTACCCCAGCTAACTACAGTTAATCCTAGTTAGCTATTTACTAAATTCCCACACCAACTCATGTGACCAGTTCTGGCCACCATGCTCTGAGTAAAAGTAAAATAGAAGCCCTGAAAAGCTACCTAGACTGAGGCATTATTAGATGGTAGGAGCTTCCTGAAAACAAGTCTAGGCCCAATAACAAAAGAACACTACTGAAAACGACTCTGTGTGGGACCAAGCTACTCAGATTTGGGAATGTCCACTCAGCACTTCTGGTGTTAAAGTAGCTTCTCTAAAACCGGGAGGGATTGAGGATCAGCTGATCATCTGCTTCCAAACCCAGAACGGTCATGTCCTTTTGTCTTTCTTTCTTATTAGATTTATTTGCTTTATTTTATGCTCAAGTGTTTTGCCTGCACTCAGAGAAGTGCGCTCTGTTTGTGCTTGGTGCCCTCAGAGGTCAGACAAGGGCATTAGACCCCTGAAACTGGAGTTATGCATGGTTGTGAGGCACCATGTGAGTGCTGAGATGGTCCTCTATAAGAGTAACTTGAACTTTTAGCCACCAATCATTTCTTTTTTCCTTTTAAGATAGGATCTCCATATGTCTAGCAGGCTGACCCAGAACTCACTATGTAGCCCAGGTTGGCCTCAGTTACCTTCCTCTTGCCTCAACCTCACAAATGTTGGTATGTACACACCCTGCTAGCCCAAAGGGTTCATTTCACTGACAAGTGAGGGTAGAGAAGATGAACATGAAATCTGGCAGAAGATAGGCATTCCGATTCTGCCATTGAATAAGGTTTGCTAAAACATTCTACCAGAGGAAAACAAATACTTGGAAAAGGAATAAAGCTTACCAGCTACATCCCAAAGCTGTTACTGTAAAAGAACCACTGTATGTCTAATGGAGAACTCATGGGACATAAGTGAGACAAAAAAGCTCAAGTGTTTCTGTAAGTTCCAGACACAGTGTGTAGACTTTTAAACAGGCAAAAGAAGCTTGAATTATTTACTCAACTTAGGCAGGTTTTAGCTCTCATCTGTAAATGGAAATGCCAAGAAGCCAATTTGGCAAAGTTTCTGCAGAAATGAGACCTAAAGGTCTCCTATGAAAGCCACCTGGAACAGAGACTTGCCCACAGCTGGTGTTTAATTAAGTGTGTGTGTGTGTGTGTGTGTGTGTGTGTGTGTGTGTGTGTGTGTGTGTGTGTGGCATGTATACTGTAGAGCATGGAGGCCAGAAGACAATCCTGGGTGTCATTCCTTGGAAGCTATGGACCTTGGCCATGGCGACAGGGCTGGAGCTCATTAGAAAGCTGGTCTGGCTAACCATCATGGACCAGGGTCTGTGTCCATGCCCCTCTCCCCCATTTCTGCCTCCAGAACTGTGATTCCAAGCACTTATCACCAAGCCTGGCTTTTTACATGGGTTCTGAGCTCAAGCTCAGGTCCTTGTGCTTTGCAACAAGAACTTTGTGGAGTGAGCTTTCTCCCCAGCCCAATAACTGTCTCATTGCAGATCTGATGTGGGCCAATGATAGGCAGAAATGTTAGTGTGTTGGTGCAAAAAAGTTGGCATGATTAATCAGTATGGTTGTTTGTTTGAATTAGCATGAGCCTCCTCCTTCGTTTTGGGGGGAGATTTCATTTATTTATTTATTTGCTTACTGAGGCAAGGTCTCTCTATTTAGCCCTAGTTATCCTGGAACTCACTATTAAGACCAGGTTGGCCTCAAACTCACAAAGATCCCCCTGCCTCTATATCCCTAGTACTGGGATTAAAGGCATGCACTACCATGCCCAACCCAGGTTTATATATTTAAATACTTGATGCTCAATTTGTTGAACTGTTTTGGAAAGATTAGGAGGTGGGGACTTGTTGAAGGAGGTATGTCACTGGACGTAGGGTTTAATGTTTCAGATCTGTGTCATTCCGAGTTAGCGCTCACACACTCTCTGCCTCATGCAGCTGGTCAGGATGTAGCTCTCAGCTACTTACTGCTCCAGAGCCATACCTGCCTGCTGCCATGCTCCTGCTCCAGAGCCATACCCGCCCACGGCCATGCTCCTGCTCCAGAGCCATACCTGCCCACGGCCATGCTCCTGCTCCAGAGCCATACCTGCCCACTGCCATGCTCCTGCTCCAGAGCCATACCTGCCTGCTGCCATGCTCCTGCTCCAGAGCCATACCTG
>PVIH01002219.1:0-149969 GCA_004025045.1 Sigmodon hispidus
CCTCCAGCTCCGCCGTCTCCGAGGTCGCCGGTCGGCCGGGCGGAGCGGGATCCTCCGGAGCCAGCCCGGTCGCCCGCCGGGCCTGGCACTGTGCCGCCGCCGCCGCGGCCCTGAGCGCCGGGGCGCCGGGCTCCACCGGGCTGGGGTCGTCGAGGCCTAGCGCGGCCAGGCGTTCCCGCAGCAGCAGCCCGTCCCCCTCTAGCTCTGGGTCTCCCGCGGGCGGCGGCAGAGGAGGCGGCTGCGGCAGGGGGGCCGGGGCCGCCGCCAGGGCCAGGGCCGCGGAGCTGCCGCTCGGCATCGCGGCGGCGCGCTGTCAATGGCGGCGGCGGCGGCGGCGGCGGGCGCGTCAGGCGCGGCGGGCAGCGGGCCCCATGGCGGATAGGGCCCCGGCCCTGCTCAGAGCGCAAACACCTTTCCTCGAGGGAGGCGGCGGCGCCCGCGCCCTGGGCTGAGCAGCGCCAGGGCCGCCGGAGCGCGCGAGGGCGGGGTGGAGGGGCCGGGGAAGGAAGGAGCCGAGGTAGGTAACTAGGTGGGTGGGTGGGGACGGACGGCAGCGGCTCCCCTCTCAGGCTTTCTTTTGTTTCATGGCCTTAACCAGCCCCCGGCGCGCGCGGCGGCGGTGGCGACGCCCCACGCCGCTCTCCGAAGGAAACCGGCGCGCTCTGATTGGTTGCTTTTAATCTCCGGGAGCCCGCCCTCTCGTCCCGCAGCCTTCTAGTTCCTTTCCCTCAGCCCCACCCCCGCCCTCTTCTAGGGCCCCGCCCCGCCGGCTCTGATTGGATGACGAGAACGAGCCAGTTTTCGAAGCCGGCTTTTTCCGTCTCCTCCCCACGCCCCGCCCTCCTCTTTCCCGAGAGCTCACGAGGGAAGCGACTGTGATTGTTCGATTTAGACGCCACTCTTTGTGACGTAGCCAGGTGCCGGGGTGGGGTGGGAGGGGGGAAGAGGCGGGAGGAAGGGGGCAGAACGGGGGTCTGCGCACGCGCGTGCGGTTTAAGCACACGCTTGGGTTTTTTCGCTGCTTCTCTGTTGCCCACTCGGGGCCGTGTTAGGGAAGGTGCTGGGTGAGCTCCCCGGCTTTGGGGCTGCAGGCGTGGGCCTCTGAGCGGTGTGCGGAAGCGATTGCCTTTCGGGCCGAGGACTTCCGAGCCGTCGGGGGTGGGAGGAGGGGTCGGAGCGGCCTCCGATCCATCCCCGTCGCGGGGGTGGTTTCCTGAGCCGCGTGGCTCCGGGGCTTTCTCTGCCTCTCTCCGGGACTGCTCCTCCTTCAGGTTGGCCGCCCTCGTGCAGCCGGCCAACCTTCCCCAGCGGCGCTGCCTGAATTGAAGTCCTCCGGGCTTTTGAAAGGAAATTAGTTGGATGTGTCTTACTGGACGGCTCTTCCCAAAGCCTTATCCTGGCGCTTCCCCTCCCTTTAGCACCAACCAGTTAGGCCTTTCCAGGTGTAGCCTTAATTTCCCGCGTGGTCCCCAGTGAGAGAATTCTAGCAACAGCGGAATCCTGAAGTTTCTAGTGGCCCCATTAAAGTAGAATCAGCTTCAATATAACGCCTACTTCAGTGCGTCCCAAATACTGTCATTTCAACAAGTAAGCAATATACCTTTGAGAACAGTGTATTTTCCACCTATAGCGTATTTCGATTCATTCTGCTGCACACCAGCCACGTCGCAGGCATATTTTGCCCCCAAAACCTCCAGATCTCTTGAATTTTGAAGTTTAACTTCAGCCCCCCCCCCATGTTGCCCAAAGTTTGCAACTGTAGCAGTCTTGGCCCCTCACAACAGTACAAAAGAAAGCTGAACCGTGCCGTCCATTAGTTATTTTGTACCTAAAAAGACTTGCAGAAACATTTTTATCTCCAAAAAAGCTGGAAAATTTTAGCTAATACTAAACCTTCCTTGTTACATTCAAACTCTAGCTACCATGTGTGCTCGCTTATAGCTGTAGAGTATGGATGTTCAACTCTGGCTGTACATCAAGGTATGAAGGAAACATGGTACCAGCGTGATGGCACAGACCTGCAATCACAGCTCCCAGAGAATGGGTTCTGGACTGCCTCAGGTTCTAGCCAAGTTTTCAAACAATAACCAACACCACTCATACAGACAGGAAGAGGCATATTCTTAATATTTTGATCTAGTACACCTGTGCTGGAGGCCTGGCTATATTTCTAAAAGTCAAACAGTTTCTGAAGTTGCAACTTCAGGGTTGAAAACACTGTTTTCGTGTTTGACTGGGTTTACAGAAATCTTACTATTAATTTTATGAATCATGATCTTATCTATTTTTTTCATTTAAATAGAATCGTCCCTGGTTTGCTACAACTGAGATTTGCCCCAAGGGCAAATGATGTTTTAATTAAAAGGACTGAGTCTTGTTAAAACTTATCAGTGAATAATCAGTGACTACTCATTCACTTACAGAAAAATATTTTTACTGCCTGATGTTGTAGTTTATTTGGGCAGGATTTTTACAACGTTTCAAGTATACCAAGAGAGAAAGCCAAATAAAACATGCAGTGGATATTCTGGCCACTGGAAAGGAATATATAGATTGCAAATAGAAACGATTGTCAGCCTTTCTTTTTGTGAATTGTCTCATAGCCTCTTCCCTAGGACCAATACAAAAGCTATAGCAGGGGTGTTAGTCCACCACTGAGAGGTGGAAAGGACAGATTTACGTCCATTAGGTTCACACCATAAGACTCATTTAAGATTTTTTTTAAAAAGATGTTAAGTGATTTAATTTAGATTTTCATAATATAAAAATTGCTTTCTTTTTCACTTTCATATAATAAATGAGGTTTCATTTTTTCCCATACACAAGTATATACATTCGTGCATTAATTTATATGTGATCAATATTGTGATTTATGAACAAGGCAGGAGATATTGAAACTTACCAGCCTTCTCATTTGGGCCTAAAGTTATTGTCTTGTATTAAATGTTGCTTATGAAGCAACTTTTATATTTTCTTTTGCTATAAATATATAACCAAGCTTTTCATTTAAATCCACCAAACAAACCAATCCCTTCTGCCCTTTCCCAGCCATGCAGGACATTAACTTTGCATCTGAATATAATTTCCCTTTTATTGCTTAGCTGCCTATTATGATGCAGCATGATCCAATGGGCCATTGTTTTAAGACTCCTTGAAACTATAGAATTTCCTGCTTATCCAATAGCAGGCTGACTGTTAAACCTAGCTTTTTAAATCTAATTCAGTTTTAATGCTAAAATTGAGTTGATTACAAACCAAACAAAACTCAAAATGTTTGTCCTTGTAGGAAAGCAGCTGACAGGAAATTTGAAGGTGTCATGAGGATTGCTACCAGTGCTTTGCTGAAACAGACTTGCTTTCGTAGGAGTCTGTTGTACCTGGCTGTAAGAGCTCCACCTGAAGGGAGAGTCCTTAACCTGTGGGGTGTGGGGTATATGCTTCCTTGGCTCTCAAAATACAAGAATATAATTGAAACACGGATTTTAGTTATTTAATGAAAACTCAGAGCCAGATATTGGGGAAAAGCTAGATTATCAGAGAGAGGAAACAGATCCCAGTCAATTCTCACCCAGCTATCTTCAAGAGTCCTCAACCTGTCTGTTCACTTCTAGGGAATACCACAATGTCTGCCTACAGCTGCCTTGAGTATCTTCTTTGCCCAGTTGTTTCACTTCTGGGTTCAACTCTACATCATAGTCCTAGAGTTAGGATTAAAGGTGTGAGCTACTACTGTTTGGTAGTTAGGCCTTGAACTCACAGAAACACAGGAAGATCTCTGTCTCTGGAGTTAGGAGATTAAAGGCGAAGGTCACCACTGTCATTCCCATGCTGGGATTAAAAACATGAATCATCACTCTCTGACCCTCTATGCTTGACTGGGAGTAATTTTGTTCTCTGATATTCCAGGCTAATTTTATTAAATATAAATATATCACCACATATAATAGTCATTATATATTGGTTAATGCCAAGAGAGTTTCCTGGAGATGGCTTATTCTGCCTTGGATTTCAGGATCTGCAATTGCTTAGAACTTGTCCCAGAAACAAGTTCAAATCTGTGTTGTATTACAGAAACTCTCTTTTGATAGCACGATTCTTCTTGCCACACTATCTCAGTGTCTGTTTCTTCACTATACATTGTAAGCTAGCCACGGCTCTCAATGCTTTGCTGGAACTTTTTTTTTTTTTTAAACTTTATTTTATTTATTTATTTATTTATCTTGGTGTTTGCCTGGAACTGGAACTACAGACAGTTGTTAGCTGCCATGTGGGTGCTGGGAATCGAACCCGGGTCCTCTGGAAGAGCAACCATATGGTGGCTCACAACCATCTATGAGATCCCTTTTCTGAACACTGTATACATATAAATAAATGTTAAGAAAAAGAATGTGACCTGTGAAGAGTACATGTATCCTTAACTCTCATTAGCTCAGTATGAAGAGTTTTAATAGTTATGCAAGAAAAGAAACAGACATACAAATTGGAATGAGAATATTACCACCTTAAGTGGATTTTCCTAATGTATGTAGAAATTTAATCAAGAATCTAAGTGGAAGGACAATTTCAATTTCAGAAGTTAAGATTTTGAAGTAAAAGAAAAATAATTGGTTTCTAAATTTGAAGGGAACTGATGTAAAATACTCAATGTAAATGATTAGTTATAATACAAAAATAAAGCAGCATATACTCACAGAAATGTTTAAAAAAGTATAAAATTGTCTAAACAAGGCATTAATTAAGTCTGCTGAAATAGAAATAAGTTATGACAAACAAAACATAAAATGTATAAAAGAACAAAAATTAATATGTAAAGCTAAAAAAAGGTGATGATTTTAAGAAGCAAGGAAGGAGAAAAATAACAAAATCAGTCTTGGATATATAAATAGTAGTTGGTGGAGAGCCAAGAAGAATATCTTTACATGATTCAAAGGAGACCTGAAAAATAAACACGACCCATTTTAAATTTGCATTAAAAATACTAGATTACACTAAAGAAACTTGGTCCATCAACACACATGTATATCTCCTTTGCTTCATCTTTGCTGTTTTGTATTCTATCAGCTGACTTGAGATTCTTTACTCTCCTGTATTCTCTACTTCTAATTATCTTCTTGAGTTTTTAATACTTAACCATTGTGAAATGATAGTTTTCTCCTTTCTAAACCATCTCATGGAACGAAGTCTAGCCTTGAACTCATTATGTAGCTGAGGATATCCTTTAACTCCTGGTCCTCTTGCCTTCATCTCCCAAGGGCATCACCATATTCAGCAAGTTTGTTTTTTCTTATAAACTTCTAAGGCTTGCTAATTCAGTTCAGCATTTTTATCAAGTTAAAAGTTTGCTAGAATAACCTAATCCATAGTTTTTCTGAGACCATGGAGAAGATTAACCCATTTGGGGGAATTTGACACTTTATGCTTGATAAATCAGTCACCTGGTCTGTGCCTCACTTATTTATCCAGCAGATTAGTTTTTAGCCTTTGCTATGTCCCAGTTGCTATATATATATATATATATATATATATATATATATGGTTAGAGATGCAGAATGTTAGAGGAAGGCGAGCATGGTGGCTTTGCCAGGCTGCATTTCTAAGCATGGTAACCCTGAGAAGGGAATGCCTACATACAGGTTTGGCAGTTAGGAAATTTAGTCAAGTGACTGGCTGGAGAATAAGTGAGTACTTCCATAAAGGTGACGCTGTTAGCCATTCAGAGGATTTTAACTTTAGTCTGTGTGAAATGAGACACCCTCCTTGAGTCTTATGTTGAGATGTGACATTCCAAAGGTGTTGAGACTTGACCGTAGGAAGCAGGAATAGAAGCAGACAACAGAAAGCAAATTTGGGAGCTAAGGTCTAAAGTGAAGAGGGGCCCATGTTCAAAGCTGCAAGTTGCATGTGTTGCAGTGAATGCAGAAGCTGCAGTGGACGGGAAGATGAAAGGTGAAAGCAGCAACGCTTAGAGCACTGAAGATGATAAATAAGGAGCCTTGCTGCTGGGTATGAGATAATCAGCCTGAGCAGGTAAGAGGGCAGGACTTTGGGCCCAGCGCAGCTGTACAGCTGCCTCCCCTCTTCCCCAGGCCCCCAAGGAGCATATATAAAGCACGGTTGTCTTTTCATCTATTCCTGCTCCTAAGGCAGCTACTTGTTACAAGGTGAGTTGTAAGTAGGAATGGCTTCTAACAAAAGACCTCCACCAGTTCCAGGAAAGAGACCACAGAGCATCCTGTAGACAGATAGTTCTTTGGTCGGTAGCTGGGGGAGTACAGAATTCAGTGTATGTTACAGCACTTGGGACACCTGTAAGACCAGAGACAGCAACATCAGCTGATTAATAGCTTGGAGACAGTTAAGGTCAACAGCTAACAAAGCACAAGTCAGTGATGGACAGCGGGGGCCTTCAGTTACCCCTAACTGAATGTTGGCTGTACATGGGAAGCACAGGGTTAGGCTAGGGCACAGCCATAGAGTATGTAGCCCTCCATTAGCTTGGCTAATGATATCCCAGAGAGATAAACAATCTCAAACAGAGACTAGCACAGCCTTTGTCCAGTTTCTGCATGTAAAGAATTTTGGGGGCTTTTTTATCTTGTGGGAATCCTTCCAACTTTTAAGAATTTCTCATTTTTTTTTTCTCAACTTCTCACTTCTCTGTAAATGTTAAATAAACTTTTCTCTGTTGCTTCTGCACAAAAGTCTGCATCTTTAGTCTTCATTGGTTTGAGGTAAGGAACTCAGGGTAAGATTGACCTTTGGTCACCAACGAGTGTTTTGCACATTAGGACTCTAAGTCAATCACAGCAAGGACAAAAAAAGATCCTGCTGAACTAAAACCCCTGGAACAAAGCTATGGACGGTAGGACACATTTTTAAAGACAGCCATGTAATGACAATATTGCCCACACAGCTGGAAGGGCAGTATTGTAGTCTATGGGAAGGGAGTCCAGGCAGCCTGGTTCAGGGCCAAGTGTTCCTATGGTTTCAAGAGTTTCCTGATAATTGGTGCCCTGTTTGTAGTTTGAATTCAAAGATATCTTCTCTGATTTGGTATTTCTCACCATCTGTGTTCTCAGATCCTTGTTTCTTTTCCAACTTTATGGGCAGGAAGGCCAGCCTAATTTGGGCCAGTTCCCTCCCCAAAATTGTCCCTCGGGGTATGTCTTTGAGAGAGTGTGTGATACTTATCTGAAAAAAAAATAAACTTTTGATTTTTTTTAAAATGAATGTTTCTCTCCTCTCCCCCCCCCAATAAAAAATGTGTTTGGGGACAGGAGAGATGACTCTCAGAATGCTTGCTGCTCTTGTAGAGAACCAGAGTTTGGTTCTCAGAACCTATGTTGAGGGGCTCACTGCAATCTGTAACTGACTCACCAAGGTATGCTAGATCCCTTTCTAATCTTTGTGGACAGATGCACATAGATTACACATACACATGCATATGCATAAATAAAAATAAACCAAAAAATTATGTTTTGTAGTAATTTACTTTTTGGAAGCAAATTTGAAGATCATTTTGTAGTATTGGAGGATTTGTTCCTCCAGGAAGGAGGAATGTAAAAATATCTCTTCTTCCAGTGTTTTGTAAAATATTTAAACCTTGACCTGATCTAAAACCAGGATGAGTATATACAATAGCATTTCTCTGTCAATCTAGTCTCTGGCTTACTTGTTTTGGGTCACATGTAGAAGTCACTGAATCCATTGTGGATAAATGAGTTTTAAAATATACCAGCTGTCCACTAGGACCTGAGCTGAAACTATTACCCTTATTTATTCAGGTCCTTGGGTAGCTGTGATACAGACAATAGTCCTCGTGGTCAGGTTTGCACTAAGTCATTGCATAGCCAAACTTCCCCAAGGCCACATTCTTATGCTTCATTTCAGAATGTTGGTGCCATAGGAGCAATTAAAATTTGTGAATAATGTATTTTCCCCTCTTGATAAATAATGTGGATGGCCTGCAGTCTGCACATATTCCTGGCTAGGGATTTAACAGTCTATTGTGTTAGCAACAATATGGATGCAAATTGTAAACATTCATCATCTCCAATGTTTCATGCAATTTTCAAAACAGTGTCAGTTGAAAAAGATGCTCCAACTCCACCTCCATACAAATTGCTATTTGGATGCTTTATCCACAGTTTCCAAAACCAGTTTTCAGTGACTTCTATTTATTGCATAAAATATTATAGAGTCTACCAGAAAGTAAACAGTAGTGGGTAAAAAGCTTACTAATGTCCTGTAAAATTAATTTCCTATCTCTTTAGATCATATGAACTATTTAAAGGTATATTACCCAAACCTTCCATATAGTGAAATTTAGTAGTAAATCCCATCTCCATGTTCATAAGCATGATTATTAGAAGGCAAATTGAATTCATGTATTGAAAACTTCCCAATTTTATCTTTAATCTTAGAATTTTATGACAATTATTATCTTTTTAAAAAGATTTATTTATCATGTATATAGTATACAGAAGAGGGTACCAGATGTCATCATAGATGGTTATGAGCCACCATGTGGTTGCTGGAAATTGAACTCAGGACCTCTGGAAGAACAATCAATGCTCTGCACTGATGAGCCATCTCTCCAGCCCCTGACAATTATTTTTATTTATGAAAACCACTGATTCCAATTGGGAAGTCCAAAGATTTGAAAATCTTAAAATTTTGCCAAGGATGGGAGACTGAGTCTTAAGAGGCACATGGTCAGAAGTACTGGCTACCTTCTTCTAGGCCTCCGAGCTAACCATGTGGGGAATGAGAAAATATGTCACAGATGAGGCCACAAGAGACTCTCGTTGGCAGTTGGTCAAAATGGAAAACCCAGCAGGATATAGGAAATAAAAATTTAGTAAGTGGTCATCAGATAAATATATTTTAGGTTTCCTAAGAGGAAATATTACTTTCTGAAATGCAAAGATTTCATAGAAAAACTGAATTCAAATGGAAAATGAAGATTGGGTGGGGTAAATTCTGACTAACAGTAGTCCCCTTTATTGATGGACATGCATTCCAAGATTCCAGTAGATGCCAAAGCCCTATGTAATATGTATTTTTCCTAGACATGTCTATGATGACATTTAACTTACAGATTAGGAACAGTAAAAGACTAACAATGACTAATAAGTAGATCAATTATTACAATATTATTACAATATATAACTGTCAATATTACTATTTTTATGCTTTGGGTTGTCTGTCCAGTAAAATAAAGATTACATGAATGTATGCACTATGACTTTATGACAATCAACCCATGACTTTGAAGATACTGAGTGACTAGTGAGTAACTAGTGAGTGGAAGGGGGAAGGCATGTATGTTGGAAGTACCACAAGAAAAGTTACAAAGACAAAAAGAAGCTCACAGGATTGGAGACAGCAGTGGGAGAACTGGGAGATGGGTTTTTATTAAACTGAAAAATGGAGATATGACGATGAGGAAGCAAAGCTAAGGTGTTTGAAACTTCTTTGAGACCTGTCTGCTATGGGTTGACTGGTTTCTTAGGTAAGGATGCAGGCTGGAGAGGTCAGGATTCAGCTCTACTACATATGAACAGTCTAATTTGTATGCTTTAGTTTCTTTGGACTCCGGTTTCTCTTCTATGCAAAAGAAGCAGAGGTGTGAAGGTTGCATGAAGTCAGAGTTCATTGTGACCTAGCCAAGGGGAACTCTGATCATTTTAGCAGTCATTTCTCCTTTGCTAGATTGGCAGGGTGGACACACTGAGGTCTTGTGCAAAGGGAAACGATACCATTAAAGAAAAGGGGTTGGAGTTTGGGAAGTATTGACTTTAGAATGATGTGTAGAACAAACTGAAGAAAAGTTCACATATGTTGGGGTGAAGGCAATGCTGGGCTACACTGAGATGAGGTTTGAGGTAATCATTCTATAATGGAGCACAGTAGTTAAAAATACATTTACTATTGGAAGGAAAAATGAAGGGACCTAGAGAAGACATATAAATAAAATAAATTTATAAATAAAATGAAAATGGAAACCTCGGGAAAATATGATAAAGATAGATAAGTTTTTTTTCTCAGTGGCCTTAGTTTGGCTTTTTATTCATCCACTCTGTGTACTTAATTACTTAATTTTGTGGGCCTGAAGGTGGTCATGCTAGAAAGTTGGGCCTGTTTCCTTACAACATTTATCTTGAGAGAAAATCCTTATGATCTCTAGATATGGAGCCAACAGGTTATCAGGCAGGAGAAAACTTCCACTGGAGTAGATGAATATGAAGCCAAATGGGGATTAGAGAGAAGCAGAGAGACTTAGAGGCTTGGTAACAAGATTCATGAAGGCCCACGAGGTTGGCAGAGGTCTTATAAAATTTCTATAAGCCAACCACAATCTTTGCAGTAGATGCTTTCTCATTTAAGCTAGGCCGTGTAATGGAAATATCAATAGATTTGACAGCATAAGATAAAATGTTTTTTGCAGTTCAAATTATGATAAAAAAATCAAGCCAAAGAAGTTGGGAAACATTTATGATAAGTACAGTTTGACAAAAGGGTAATTATCCTTATTGAAGGGAAAAAATTTACAAATTAGTAAGAAAATAACATTGTGAGAAAGAAATTATACAAGCCACCAACAGGCCACTTGCAGAAAAATGCAGTCAATGAAAACAACCCTGCTTAAATGAAATAGAATATAAACCCAAACAGCAAAGGTTTGCACCAATCATATTACAGATTTTTAGGAAATAGGATAATAATATTTGTTAATAATGTGCAGGTATTCCATTTTTATTGAGGTATTTCTCTATTGTATTTATCAAAAGCCATCAAAATGTCTATAATCTTTTGTTGGAAATATTCCACATCTAGAACTTATTTTAAGGATATGATCAAACATCCCAATGTGAATCTCTCTATGCATAAAACTCTGGGTATATATGTCCTAAGATTCACATACAAAGATGTTCATTGTGGTGATATTTGCACTGGTAAAATTATTAATATTTAATTAAGCAATTGAGAATAAAAAGTCATATGATGGAAAATGGTGCGTCAGTAAAATGCATGAGCTTGATATGCCAGGCCTTTGCTGATGCCCATGGGAGGCATGCCACTCTCTGAGTGAATACAGAGGAGGGGTGGATTGAGGTGGGCAGAAAGGAGGTGTGGGAGGAAGTGGGAGATGAGAAAGGAGAGGAGGCTGTGGTTGACATGTAAAATAAATTAATAAAAAATTTAAATCATGAATTTGGATTATACTTTTTGGCATTAAAAAAGATCTAATGTAGAATGAGCAAGGGTTAAAATGAAATGCTAAGGTCTCAGTTATTATTGTTTAAGTTGTGTATGTATGCATACAGATACCAGAATGTGACTGTTGTCTTAAACTTTTGGTCAAAGCTATGCATAACTGGTATTTATATTCACAACAAATAGATTAGATATAGCGCCATAGTATTCACTATAACTTAAAGAAAAATTAGTGATCACCATTAATACTACTAGCAGCAGGTTGCACAAGAGATTCTGTCCCCCAAGAAAGGATCATTAGTATCTAGTTTGTACAAGTAGAATGCTGTATGGTATGGACCCTGTATGATGGCACTGGAGGTGTCTGAAGTAGGAAGTTGGCTGGCAATGTTTCTAATGGAGGTGGGGGTGAGGGCAGCAGTGGGAACTGGCATCACTGTTACTCCTGGATGATGCTGTGTGCATTTTCCCATAGGGAGAGAGAGGTAGGATGAGGAGAATGAATGACTTCCTCCACTTTGGATATCTGAGTTGCATAGAGATCTGGGCTCAGAAAGTACAGTTTTACCTTGAACCTCAATCTGGATTTGCTAATGTTTGCACAGCAAGCAGCTTCAGTACCTCTATGAGAGAAAGGCTGTGGGGTCTGCCTACATTTAAGCACTGAGGACTTGGGGCAATGATGGATGGTGTATGTTTGAAAGCAGTGCTCATGTATGTGGGATGGCGGAGTGATGACTCATGCTTGAATACAGTGGGCATGCGTGTGATCAGGCCTCTCCCTTTTCTCCCCTAGGCCCATCCTATTAACATTGTTTCTAGAAACATATACCAGGATCAGAAAAACTGCACGTGAACAGTATCTATAGTCATCTCTGGGTGCTGAGAATACCTGTGCCTTAATACCCCCTCTACATTTTTATGTTTATTATCCATGTTCAAAATAAGTATATAGATTTTTTTTTACAACGAAACAAAAAGCATTACCACAACTTAAACAAAGACAAACAAACAAAACCAAATCAAAAGAAACAGATATGAATGAAAACAAGATATGAATGAAAGGTATTATATAAGAAATGGCAACATGAGCTGGGTGGTGGTGCTGCATGCCTTTAATCCCAGCACTCCAGAGATAGAGGCCAGCTGGATCTGCAGCAGATCTCTGAGATCAAGGCCAGCCTGGTCCCCAGAATGTGTTCCAGGACAGCCAGGTCTACACAAAGAAACCCTGTCTTGAAAAGCCAGAAAGAAGAAGAAAGAAGGGAAAGGAAAAGAAATGGGGTGCTGGAGAGATGGCTCAGAGGTTAAGAGCACTGACTGTTCTTCCAGAGGTCCTGAGTTCAATTCCCAGTAAACACATGGTGGCTCACAACCATCTATGCTGAGATCTGATGCCTTCTTCTGGCCTGCAGGCAGACACTATATACATAATTAATAATAAATTAAAAAAATAACTTCCCACTGATGCTCATACAAACTCTAGTTAAACTTGGTCATGCATACACAAAAGTCACGATGACATCTGGTGCCCTCTTCTGTATACTGTATACATAATAAATAAATATTCTTTTTAAAAAGAAAAAATGGAATCATGGGTTTAAGAGCCAATAGCAAAAGGGAAATCATGCCTGATACTGGAAATCTAACTACTAGTGGGGAGATTTCATGGTTTGTGGAGGAGAATTTACAACCTCTAATTTACTAAACCAGCAAAATTCCTAACAGCTACCTAATCATTAGTCCTTATACCTACAGACAAGTGTAGTCTTCACCCCAATCAAGGAAATTCCTTATTGCAACAGGTGGTGACCACTGTAGACAGGTTTCTGCCCCAACCTAGCTCCAGGGTCCAGACCTACTGCCATTAGCCCCTCAAAATGGTTCAGACACTTACACTAAATACATGCTGCTTGGCCTATGGCTCAGGCATATTGCTAGCTAGCTCTTGCATCCTAACCCATTTCCATTAATCTGTCTTGCCATGTGGCCTGCAGCTTCCCTATTTCTTTACATTTTGCTTCTTGGGCAGAGCTAGATGGTATCTGTTTGATTCTGCACTCCTTCCTCTTTATCTATGCTCAGATTTCCCACCTGCTTCTAAAATGCCCTGCCATAGGCCCAAATAGTCACATTATTAACGTTACCATTCACAGCATACAGAAAGACATTCGACTTCAGACCACTACAGAAAACTACAACCAATCAAATGCAGAGTTGAAGAGCTCAGTCCCAATGGATACATCTACAAAACACCCCTGCACCTAAGGGTCAGGACCATTGCAGAACAAGGAGTAGGAAGATTCTAGAAGCCAGAGGATCAGGGACTTTACTGTGAGACTGTCTCTTTGTAATGTCAGAAGCTACAATCCATAAATTCTCATCAACATGACTGGTCAAATATAAGTTGAATAGGGATGACACCAATGAACTTGTCACACTGCACAGGAAAACAGCCCACAGGGGCTCAGCCCCACACAGAGAACCATCGGCAATGGAGGAAAGCTGGGAGAAGTGTCCTTCCCCAGTGAAGAGAGCAACGATTGGTTGTTCAGGGCCAAATGGTCAGCCCTGGAAATATACATACAAGTAACATTATGTGGATTGAACAGGTTATATTTAGGAATATATGTGTATACATATATATATATATATATGCATTCAATTACAATTAGTGGAAAAAAGAGGTCATGAGTTTAAAGAAGACTGGAGATCTGTATATGGGAGGGTTTGGGAGAAGAAAGGGAAGGGAGAAAGGTAATGACATTATAATCTTAAAAAAAATAGCTCCAGAAAAAAATGAACCCAGATCAAAAGTTCAAGAGGGAAGAGAATTGTCTCCTACTGATGTCTAACGAGCCTCTCATTGTATCTGTATTTCTGTGCCTTTGTCCCCGTTCCTCCCATCTCTCCATACTGTGTTGTCACCTTCTTTGTGACCTCATAATAGACATATATTCTGTCAGTTCTGTCTCGTCGCTAGGGGCATCTTCTCAAAATGGAATCTCCTTACTTTTCACTTCTTTACAATTGTTCCAAAATACCTCCATAACTTGGGTCAGGCCAATTTCTTTATAGTCTCTATGAAAGGACAAGGCAGGCTACTTGGGTTCTGTTAATTTTCTCATTGTTTAAATTGTTAACATTTCCAGGACCTTGGGTTTATTCTTCCTTGTGTGTGTGTGTGGTGTGTTTATGAGTGATGATACCTCCTGTGTGTTTTGTGTGCACATCCTTATGTTAATTCAATCATTATTTATAACATGATCATAAAGTATCATTGAATTGATTGCACCTAGGTGATTTCAGATCTGTTCAGTCTGATAATTCATTACCAAAGCTACTAGGTTTCTGAAACTTAAGTTGGCCCCTGTTTCTTTTCTAATTTGAAAAATTTTCTAGATCATGTTTTATTTCTTAACTTCATGTTATGTGAAAGTAATTTGGCATTATAATGTCTTATGAGGAATAAAATTAGATTTAGATAAAAAAGAACCATCAAAATTTAAAGCAATTTGTACTTAAAACAAAAACACTTTTATATTACTATTATAATTTAATATTTTCTTTTTGAATATCCAGATAAGCTTATTAAATTAAAAATATGGGAGGGGCTGACAAGTGAGTGAAGCCCCCTGCTGCCAGGTCTGATGTTCTTTGTATGGTTGATCCCTAGGACCCATATGGTAGAAAAAAACAGGTTTCCACAATTTGACCTCTGACCTCCACATGCAAACTGTGGCATGTGCATGCCATCACATATATGTGTATGTACATATACATATAATAAATGTAATAAAATAGCAGGGAACTTATCACACCTCCAGTTCTACCATCTGGGAAAATACCCAACATTTATGAACAGATCTAGGAAAATCAAACAAAGGCTTCTGTTCTTCTGTACACTTAATTTTGAAAAAAAATTATCCTGTCTCCACACAAGCTAAGTATTAAAGTGCAAATAAGACAGAGAGATTAGGAATTGACAGGGGCCAAAGACTTCTTTCTAATCCAAAATGAGGGCCATATCTAATCGGACTGACTGAGTTACCTACTTCAGACATCCATGTTGCAGTGCAGGGATTGGATCTGACCCCATCAACATTGACAACACTACTGGCCATAAATACCAATGCGGCTTTAGATTTCAAATATTTTAAAATTCACATTTGACCATACACAGAAACTCACTTCTAGGTTTAACAGATTTTTCTTAGTCTGTGCCCCTGTTTTATCAGACCTCTTCCAGTTCCTTTGTTTTATACAACAGCAAGGCTGAGGCAGATTTCCCAGCATCAAGGCCTGGCTCTGGCCTGAAGGGTAGCCTATCTCTGGAGGAGTCCAAGACTCAGAGGTAGTTAGGTGCTTCTGTCTCCAGCCCTTTCTCCATAGACTAGTGTTCTCATCACCCCCCCCACACACACACACATTCCTTCTTAAATAGTAAAGCACTCATGGTTTAGGTTGTTTCCTACCATTGCATTGGCAGGTTGCAGAAGGAAGTTGGAAGCCTGGCTGTTCCTGCTGGTGGCACTGGCAAATGGTTATGCTTTATTGGAATTCAGAACTTACTTCTCCATAGAAACCGTTCCACTGTTAGGTAGGTTCTATAGCTCACTTAGACCTCCAGGTGGGGATTTGGGTCAAATGGACTCTTAACAGTTCTGGGCAATCCATCTGGGCAATCTTTTAGGCAAATTGTTCTGTGTTCCAGACAGTTGTTTATTTGCTCTTCACACAGAGAAACCCAGAGATACAGGCTTAAACTGTCTGCTATGGTTATTGTTGAGGTGCCACACTCACTGTACCCCCACTTCTAGCCCCAAACTCTTCAGCTGTGAGGGAATCCAAGTGAGCACTCCAAAGGGCTATGACAGACCAGAGGGGAACTAGATACACACCAACTCCATGGCAGGCTATGGCAGGGATGGAATGGCCAGGATGGGCAAGGATACATGTTGCTAGGAGGGCTTTTGGCTCAGCTCCTAAATATTGTAGTGTTCTCATGTTTGGTGTGTTCCCAAAGACTTGTGCCAGTTATTGGTGCTCTGAAAAGGGGTCGTAACAAACAGCAAGTGGTTGTATGCTTAGAGTTCACTAGGGAACTGAGCCAGGAGTAGGGCTGTCTTGTAAATGTTGATAAAGCACACTGGAAGTGTGTGTGTGTGTGTGTGTGTGTGTGTGTGTGTGTGTGTGTGTGAGAGAGAGAGAGAGAGAGAGAGAGAGAGAGAGAGAGAGAGAGAGAGAGAGAAGAGGGAGATATTTAAGATCTCACCCCATCACACAGACATACATGCAGGTAAAACACCAATGTACATAAAATAAGAATAAATAAATTGTTAAAAAAAGGAAAAAATAGGTTTCATTATGATATTTCTATAGATCATGTGCAATGTACTTTGAATGTATTTGTCTCCTGTTTCTTCTCTTGCCTCTTCTTTGTTCCATTAGTTCCCTGCTTTTCTACCCACACAGTCCCTGTTCCACTTTCATGTCTTCATACATGTAACCATGCACACGCATTCTGTATGTGAAGAAAAATATGTGATGCTTGCCTTTCTCAGTATGGCCCCCCTTTTTTATTTTTTAATAAGTTGAACTCTAGTTCCTTTCATTGCAAATGACGTAGTTTCATTTTCCTTTATGGTTGAATAATATTCTATTGTGAATTTGTACTAATGCTTTATTTAGCCACCCATCCACTGATAGGCACCTAGGCTAATTATTTATTTTCGTTTTCTTTTTAATTAATAGCATTTGTTCTCCTATACTTTCATGTTTGTACAGTGTGTATCTTGGTCTTTCTCCTCCTTATCTTCTCCTGTCTCCCACCCGCTTCTACTAGCTCCCATCTCATAAATATTTTTTTCCTTATTAGTTAGTTTTAGTTTTGTTTAGTGTCCTTTAATCAAGGATGTCTGTGCCATTCTGAGTTTGGAGCTAATCACCAGAGCCTTGTGAGCTCACCACTGGATGCACAACTTGACACCATGCTACCACCTTGCTCTATAGGTTAGCAGTAGGCAGCAGGGCTCTGTGGATTCCTTTCTCCTCCATAGCTGACTGTTAGGAGAGACCAATTTCTGTGGATCCAGTGCCAGTATAACTTGGCTCTTGTAAAGAGTGCTTTGATAAACAGGGGTATGAGGGTATTTCTACTATACCTACACATCATCTTTAACATGTGCTTAACCTAACTCCTACTACCTAGCTGGTCTATCATCAGTCCTAAAAAAGTTTTCCCAAGACCTTCCAGTTCCCTACATCATTATGATAGCTACCTACTAATCCAAGCTATCATATGCTTTTACCAAGAATCTGATTACTATGCAACTTCTCGAGCCATTTTCAGTGTATTCACACCTACTCCTGATACATTTTCATTGTGCAGTGGTTTTCAATGACTTTATGATACAGAACAAAATCTTTGTTGTGTCTTCAACAATGTTGTTGCTAGGGCTCCCTCCTGCTCCATCATCAGCATAACCGTTTCCCTTTTCCCTGCCTATCCACTTCCTACCTCCATGGATGTCACTGAAGACTCTGAATATGTTGTCTTATACCATTCAGAGGACATTGCAGGTGTGATTCATTTAGGGATGTTAAGGTGGAGATTTGGGGGCAATTCTGAATCATCTGGACCCACTGCAATCACAAGATTTCTCTTCAGAGAAGGACAGGAGGGTCAATAGGAGACAGAGAGTAAGATGTACTGAAGGAACCAGGAACTAGAGTGACATGAGTTAGGGGCTGTGACATGGAGTGAGGGTGGATGACATGGACTGCAGAAACTTCTAATAACAGAAAGGCAAGGAAACAGTCCTTTCTTAGCTTCTAGGTGCCTATCAGTGGATGGGTGGCTAAATAAAGCATTATTGTCTTAGGGTCATGGATCATTGTTGTAAGTTGTATTAGTATTGATGATGGAACAATAAAGGAATCTCTTTTGGAAAAGAAAAAAAAAGGGAAATATATAGGATAGGATATTAAAGTAGATTATTGTATCTACTTGCAAACTATCAGCCTTAGATAATTTGCACTGGTATGGGTTCTTATATATTGATACAAACAAATCAGTTTTTGATTTATATTTAAGGTAATTTGTATGTTGATACAAATTCAAATGTATATTTGTCATATTATACATATACTCCTCCTTCTGTTAAAAAATTTTATATATTGATACAATGTAAAATTATATTTTTTATACTGTATATATATATTTACCTCTGTTTAGAATATTTTGTATATTGACACATAAGAATTTTTTGTATATTGATACATATATTGAAACCATATTGCACTATACATTTCTATCTCTGATTAAGATATCATATATTGTCACAAATTTGAGGTCATTGTCCTTATACTGTACATCTGTTTACAGATTATTTATTTTTGTAATGTGAAGCCTTAGTCTTTAAGTTATTTAGGTTGATAAGAATTACAGGTTAATAGTCACCCATGGTTGTCCTATTTATAGTGATGTTAATTAGGTTTGCTAGATTACAGGAATATACATGAGATGGATGGTTATTTTCAAACACTAGAGAATATGTCATTTAAAATGTTTTAATAAATCAGAATTCTGTTGACATGAGACATGGTTGTTCCTGGTAGCACTGATCTACTCCTGGGAGAATACTGGGCACTGAAGACAATCCATATGGAGTTTGTCTTTATCTTGGCTAAAATGACCTATTGGGCAAAGAATTGCTGATGTGGGATGTCTTCCTATATGCTGTGAATATTTTTACTACCATTTGTTAATAAAGAAGCTGTTTTGGCCTATGGAAAGGCAGCTTAGAGGCAGGCCAGAAATCCAAGCACACATAAAGATGGAGAAGAGCAGAGTCCCAGGGAGATTCTGCAGGCTGCTGCCCAGAAAGCAAGATGTAATGGGACACAGGTAAAGCCAGGGAGCCATGTGGAAACACACAGATTAATAAAAATGGGTTAAGTTGTAATAGCTAGTTGATAATGAGCCTGAGCCATAGGCCAAACATTTTTAATTAATATAAGCCTTTGTGTGATTATTTAGAACTAAGTGGCTATGGGACTATGGGTCTGGACCTTGGAGCTATGCTGGGTCAGAAACTTCTGAATAGAAACTGCCCTTGCCTCAATTGCTGCCAATAAGCACGCAGTCCGATCCAAATGAGCAGGACACAAGGAAAAGCAACTGCTGAACCCTGCCAAGACAGGGTAAGATGATCTTTCAAATTATCCTTCTTCTGATAATGGTCTATTTGATATTCTAGACCTTAGCCATAAGTGGATATCTCAGCAGTGCAGAGAAACACTGGGTGACTATCTAGGCATCCAGTTGTTTCTGTTATTTCTTACATTTCTCAGAAGCTGCTTGTTCACACTTCCTGTTTACTCAGGTATTATTATTTCCTCTCTCAGGTCTTTGATGGGGTTGAAGACTAGATAGTTACATTTACAATCCTCTTATATCTTAGCTAAGAGTATATTAGGTACTAGATTTAGGTTCTCCACGATAAGACTACTTTGGGAGTAATCTCTGTTTTTTGCCATTTACCTATATTCTGAACACCTAGTGTGTGTTTCTTGCTTGATGTTGTTCTTCTTGGTTGTAGTTCCGTGTTGTTTATGTTTCTCCTGGACAGTACTTGATAATGGTTCTTATTATATAGTTTTATATTAGGTTTAGAGCCTTCTTATTTAGACAAAAAGAGGAGACAATCTCAGGGTTGTGGGTTCATGCCCCATGTTGGGGCAGCTCTACACTTTGTCAAACTGTCTTTAAATATTCATGTTTCTACTCATATATTAGTTAGTGCTGCGTCCAACCTTGGTCAGAGAAGCTTCTTGTTGCAGTGAGCAACAATCATTACAAAGATTCATACTTGAAGTGCTGATTGTACTCCTACAAGGCTCAGTGAACATCTAGAAATAATTCTAGAGCTAGAGCGAAGTACTGTGAAATATTGTCTTGTTATGACATGGCTGTTACACTGATGAGCTTATAGCCACTGTGGTTGCCTACACAAGATCAAGCCAGTCAGCATTCCATCGTGGATGGAGAAGGGACTTAGGAAGCTCCTCCCCTAGCTAAGAAACTATTGGTAATAGGTGGCTACTGGAAGGGAGTGGAGTTTTTTCTATTGGGGTGTGGGTACTGGTAGGTTACCCACACTCTGGTGCATTTCTCTACATGATTATATATCAGAACAGCATTAATTGGACTCAGTGATTTATTAAAAAAAATAAGAGGCTATGAAGATGTGAAGGGGTCATGTTGGAAAGTCCTAAGGAAATGGGAGGTATGTTTCGAGGGTAGATATGATCACAATACACTGTATACATGCATTGTCAAAATAAATAAAAGTATCTTAAGAAGTAAAAATATTTATTACAGGTTGAGACAATAATGTTGGGATCTAATACATTACTAGGGTCCATGTCACCTATTTTTACCTTTTAAAACATGGCCATGAGAAAACATAGATGCGTGGCCCACATTGTTCAGCGTTGGGTGTGACTGGGAATAGAGCACTTTCCTCACTCGGTGTCTTTCCCACAGCACCTGCTGCTTACTAGATGCCCATAAATGCTTAGCACCTAAGTGGATGGATGGCAGCATTCATTCCAACAGAGCAGGAACAGCTTCACCCACAGAATCATATGGCTTGTTGATACATTTATTATCTTTATTTTTCTTCAGTGCTGGGGTCAACCCCAGACCTTTTGCTTGCTAAGCTATGTTCTATCACTGAACCACATTCCCAGATCAATCTGTCTTTAGAGTAAAAATTTCAGGGACAATAACAAGCAGTGAGATTAATGAGGTTCCAATGTGTTTTCATCTTCTGAAAGTCAAAATATTAAGCTTGGTAGATTTGGTAATCATACCTAACAATGGCACAGACCACCTCCTGTGATTAGGGATGTGCTGGCTACAGAAGGGTAGATCTTTCCCTCACTTGTTAAGCAACAAAACTCGGAGTGTTTTTGAGAGATGAAAAGCAACTATGTCATGTAAAAATATAGTATGCTGCTACCTGCTAACCATGTCTGTTCCCCATAAAGTCTATCTTTCCTTTTGGAGACTCAACCCTCCATTCCCAAGCAAGGCTGTGCTTGCCACTTGCACTTCTGTATGTATGCAGTGAGAAATAGAGCCTTTTCCCTTATCCCTGACAGGGCCATTTTATACAGGCTGGCTAACTCGAGACCGCTGCTTCGGTCTCCCTAGAGCTGATATTAACTGCTGTGTTACCATGCTTGATTTAATTATTTTACTTTTGTTGAACATCCACTGTATTAATAAGAGAGCTGTATTTCAGATCACCCTTCTCAACCTCTTCATCCTCAAGGGCAACCCCCATCAATGTGTTATATGCCGTCCTACCCTGTAGTTTGTCTCTTGTAGTCTACTGAGTTCCTTTCTCCAGAGGAAGAATACACACACACACACACACACACACACACACACACACACACACACAGTCCAACAGTGACTTCCCATCTTTGGCACTAAAGTCTTTCTAATGTTGGCCCTGCCTGTCTGACTAGTAACTAACTCTGTGAGGTGTGACTCATCGGAAGGATCATGGGGACTTCCCTGGCACTCCCAGTCTGGCCCCTCTGCCCTTCTGCATTTTCACAGATCGAAAACCAGCTAGATCCAGGGCTTTACTTTCATTCATTCTGTCTTCCTGCTATCTTTAGTACAGTGACCTACTTAAGTTAAAGGGAAATACAACCCCCCAAGGAAATGTGCTGTCAGCTATTTCCTGGATAGAAATAGGTTGGGTATGTGTTAGAGAAAAGCCTGTGAACTCTAAGAATCATTTTGTCTGGAGATAGTAGAAGAACAAAAGTGGGGACAGAATTATTAAGAAAAAAGTGTTAGACTGCAGGGTGCTCTTAGGGGAAGTGATGATGTGAAGATGGCTGGGTCAGAAACAGCTTCTCAAGGGCAATTCCATGTGGAGTTTCCATTGTCTGTTCAGTTCCTACTATCAGTTTCCTACTCAGAAGCTCTAGGCCCTAAGTTATAGATCTGAATGCCCAGGCAGAGGATACTAAAGCCAAACCGTTATCAGAAACCACCGCTGTCACCAGCACCAGAGGGTAAATTAGTGGTATTCTGACGCATAAATGGCAGCTGAGTTTGGAAAAATCACTTAATGACAAAAGATGACAGGTGGAAATAGCTTCCAACCAAGTGCTGAAAAAAACCTTCATTTTGTCTTAAATTTGTCAGGATTTGCCTGGTCTACCTTGACCCTTCTATGCCTCAGTGATCGTTTCTCCCTAGCTGATGGCTAAGAATGCCTTAGCCATTTATAAGTTGATTAGTAGTTATTATTACTTAGCTTTTTCATCAGCAAGTAGTCAGATTACATGTCTTTCTTCACTTGTTCTTTTTATTAGAGATATTGGTAGGTAGGACATAAAAGAGCTCAAATATCTAAATAGATCCTCAAATAGAAAATGTGCCTTTGAATCGTGAGCTACCAATTTATTCTGTAGAGCCTTTGGCTAGCCCTCTCACCAACTGAAGACATTTGCATCCTAGGGATCCCATTCTGTGAGCCAATCCTTCTCCTATCTTCTTGTAGGCTGTGGAGATCCATCTGTCTCTTTGACTAACAACTCAGAAACTCTTGGCTGGGCCTAGAAATGCACTCCTCTGCTGTATTAATTCCACCATACCAGTTATGTTTCTTAGAATAACCATCAAAACTAGTTAGAGTTGATAGTAACATTTGTAGACCAGTGTATAAGGTTAAACATATATTACTAAAAACTTTTCACACTTGGAGATTCTAAAATTTATCTAAATCAATACTACTAGCACTTTGGACATGAAGAGGAAGTGGGTTGCTCAAGGTAGTAGAAAACTAGATTCTCAGGTCTTTGGTCTTTCCCTGAACTCTGTTGCTTGTATAAAGCATTAATACTAAAATATCAAAATTTAAAGGACACAAAGGGTTTACAGTAAAAAATATTTTCCTATCCATAATTGTCTTCAGCCATTTAAGTGTCCTTTTGTCAACTTAGAATTAATTGTAGCTTAAGGTGTGAAGTAGGGATCCAACATCCAATGCTTTTATAAGCCCATGAGGTGTCTTTCCTTTGTGTATGTGTCTCTCTTGGTATTTTTGTGTTTATTTGTGCTTATTCTTTCTCCTCTGGGAAGCTGAGAGTCAGCAAACACATTGAAAGCATATTTTGTTCTTTGTTAAAAATTTGATTGTATTAAATGTGGGCTAGTTTATGAAATGTTAACAGTGTTATGAAATCCAGGAAAGAGCTTCAGACATTTCTTCTGTCTTGCAAGTTGGGACAAGAGCTTGTCATTTCTCCTTTTTGATGTGGCATTGTGAGGATTTCATTGCCAGAATCTAAAATGTCATGCCTTGTGCTAAAATCAACTCCAGTTGTGTTGCTCTGTTTGCGGCGTATTCGACTCAGCTGGCACATTCTGTTAAAATCCACTGCCCTGTATCTCATCCCCTCACTCTCTCCCTCTACAGGCCAGGGTCATCTTCCTACCTTCTTATTGGGCCTACCCTAATAACTCAGTTTAGCATCACTCATGAAACTGGACAGTGTGGCATATGCCAAACATTTCAGCATATGGGAGGCTGAGGCAGGGGGATTTCATTAATTCAAGACCAGTTTGGGCTACATAACTAGTTCCAGGCCAGCATAGGCTGCATAGCAAGACTCTGTGCCTCAAAAGAAAAACTCCAATAAATCCGAGAATAAAAATAAACTCAATACCTCCCAAGTAGCTTTCCCACTTTTCTTCTCTTCTTTATACTGCTTCCTATGTTCTCACATAATTAATAATTTAATTGATTGTGTCGCTTGTAATATATTATCATCTGCCACTAATAAGGTACACATGAGAGGACAGGGTTTCTGTTTTATTTGCTGCCTTTCCCCCAAGTGCCTGGAATTCCCTTTGAAAGACAATAATGTTCAACAAATAGATATTGCACTGATAAAAATCAAGCACCAACTCTCTTTTTAGCATCCATGTAAGTAATAATATATGAGAAGTATTTTCTTTTTTTCATTTCTAGTCATGGTGAAGTATTTATTAAATTCCCTAATAGGGAAAATGTAGCTTGGCCTGTGTTTTTCTTAAGTTACAAAACTAAATTCATCATTTTTCTTATCTTTGAGAATTTCACACACTATATTTTGATTATATTCACTTCCCCCCTCAACTCCCCATCTCCTTCCAGATTCATTTCTCATATACCTTTCAATTAAAAAAGTTCATCAGGTACAGTTTTTGCTGCTGTCTTGAATGTGTGTCTTTTCACTGGAGTGTAGTTGATTACCAGGAGCCATTGTTGTCAATCAATAAACCTTTGTTACCGCTGAAACATTACAAAAAGTAAATGAAAACTCTTTGTTACCACTGAAACATTAACTTCAAAAAGTAAATGAGAACCTCCCCTCACACACTTAAAAAATGTTCTGGAATAGTACAAATATTATTAGCTTTTTCTTAGAGGTATAGTTGCTTATGAACTCTCAGGATTATTACATCTGGATCTTTAAATTTCATATTTTCATATGCTCAGTGTTATGAATATGTTCTATACACATAAGAAAAATGTTCTACATCATATGTTCTTTTAAAGCAAATATCAATTAATGTGCTTGAGTTAACATTCATGCTAGCTTTCCAGGATGTGGCAAAATACTTGAGCAAATCAACTTAAAAAATGGAAACATTGATTTTGCCTCAGGGTTTCAGAAGTCCATTTGTGGCCCGCTGGCTCCATTGCTTTTAGGCTTGTGGGGAGTTAGAAATGCCATGGCAAACGTTATGGAGGAGGAAGGTTACTCACTTTATAGTGGCTGTCGGGGCAAGGAGAGGAGAAGAGAAAGGCTTCAGTCTCTAAGGGCATATCCACAATGAGCTAAGTCCATGCCTCCTAAGTTTCCTCTGTCCTTCTGTGATTGTCTGAAAGAAAATGACCCTCAAAGTATGTGGGCATTATTAGGAGATGAGGCCTTGTTGGAGTAGGCTTTGGTCTTGTTGGAGGAAGTCTGTCACTGTGGAGACTGGCTTTGAGATATCATAAGTTCTCAAGGTATCACCCACTATCACAGACCACTTTCTGTTGCCTGCAATATATGAAGTCTGAGCTACCTCTCTAGCACCATGTCTGTTTGCACACTGCTCTGTTCCACCATCGTGATAAAGGACTGAACCTATGAAACTGTAAGTGAGCCACCTCAATTCAATGTTTGCCTTTGTAAGAGTTGCTGAGCTCATGGGATCTCTTCACAGCAATTGAAACCCTACGACATGCCCTTATTATAAACCTATCAGAAGATTGAGCCATTGATGAAATTAGAGCCCTTATTGTGTAGCCAAAACCTTTCTGTTGACATCTTTTAACATGTGGTTTTTTGGGGGTGCATTTTAAACCCAAACCACAACAGCATTGCTGGGGCTCCCCTTTCCTTTTTCTTTTCTCCTCTTTATATAATTAATATCTGTTCTAGATTTACCTCTTGACAAAAAATAAGTTATTTTGTTAGTGCCGAAGGATTGATTTCAGGGTTTGCACACAGTTGGCAAGGCATCTATTAATCAACTGTACTCACAGCCCTCAGTTTACTGAGCATACATGCTTAAACAAACCGTCTTAAGGCCTGAACTAGGTATCATCCTTGAAGATTTGTAGAATTCTAAAGCACACATACACTTTCTTCCGCTGTTATAATGGAGGCTCAGCCAGCACCCATCTCCTGCTTCATCCTCATAGGAGCCAGCCCTACAGCTCTGCAGCCCAGCACTGCTTCTCTCACATAGTATCAAGGCTCATGTGTCCTGTTCTCATTCAAGATTTTTCTCTCACAAAGGTTAAATGTCAAGAATATGCATGTCACTGCCTGAGATGTTAGGACAGCGGGTCAAAACCTCTTTTGGGGTTGAACAACCCTTTCACAGGGGTCACATATCAGATATCTTTCATATCAGCTATTTACATTATGATCCATAACAGCCATAACATTATAGTTAAGAAGTAGCAAGGAAAATAATTTTATGGTTGGTGGATCACAGCAACATGAGGAGCTATATTAAAGGGTCACACCATTCGGAAGGTTTGGAACCACTGTGTCAAGAGGTTCGAAGATGAACAAAGTTCATCTAAGGTCTAGAAAGAGACCCAGACAAGCAAACATAACTGTCACATAGTGTGAAGATGTAAAAGAACAGGAAAAACAAACAAACAAGCCAAATCAATAACAACAAAAGTGCTACAAATGGTACTCGGCATGAGGATGGGAGCTTTGGATGTGGAGGCTGGGCAAGGAAGGCTCTGTTTAGGTTTGCCATTCCTTGAATTCAAATGCTTCATGCTCATCATATGAGCATTTTTAAATATGTTTAAAAATATTCTCATTCTCAGGGAGCCAGTGACAAATGGAGAACTCTGCAGTTCGAGACTTGTAGCCTCCTTATTGTACTACATCAAGTTTCTTTTTGTTTTTGTATGTTCTGGCCTGTAAACTGTCCTCTGCTCCATCCAATGTGGCTCTTCTCTCAGACCCTCAAGAAGCAGGCATGCCTTTGACAGTGTTCAAAGTCAGAAATGGAAGTTTACACCCAGGTGTGAGTTACAGATATTCATATTTAGACTTATGCTTATACAAAGCCTCTGCCAGTTGAACAAACCTTGTTCACTAACACTATTGAGTAACTTGCCCCAAGAATTTTTCCACTTCATTTATTTTCGTCATTATTTCTGAGACTTTTTCTTTAATGGCACACATTGTGACTGCTGAGTGCTTACTACTGAGTAAAGGGAACAGAATGAAAGAGTTAAAAAACAAAACAAAACAAAACCAAAACATGCTTCCTGCCTGATGGAGTTGTTGCAGTGAGGGAGACAGGACACGTGGAAATCAAAGGTAAACAAGAAAGCAGGTCACTGTGTAATTTGCTCAGATGGGTGGGGTAATTATTATTATTGAATGCAGAGGGGGGTGATTGCAATAGGATAGGCCAGTCCTTAATTGCCCTGGATTTGCCATCTGTGATGATTACCTTTACGTGTCAACCTGGGTAGGCAATTCATTTGTTTGTTCAAACAGCAGTTTAGATATTACTGTGAAGGTATTTTTAAGATATGATTCCCATTTAAACCGGTACACCAGGAATAAAGAAGATTATCTTGTTGTAGATGAACAGGTCTCATTTAAGCAGTTGGAAGCCTTAAAAGTCTGAGATCTAGAAAGGAAGAAAGTCTGTATCCAAACTCAAGACATCACTTCTTCCCCATCATCCAGTCTGTGGGTAGGCCCTGAAGACTGTGGGCTTCCAAGTTTATATAATCTCAAGAGTCAGTTCATTAAGATCATTTCATCAAGACGAGTCTCTCTCTTCCCTCTCCCTCCTCTGCCCTCTGTTCTAAGTAACCTATTGGGTCTCTTCTTTGGAGAATTCTGACTAAGGCAAAGGCCACAGATTCTCTTCCTTCAGCCTTTCTATTTGGCCTCTAAAAGTACAAGGAGAGTTGGTGTGTCTAGATATTCTTAATGAGTTACATTCTCATTGATTTGCTTATTTATCAACTATTGTCTTAGTTAGGGTTTATATTGCTGCCATGCTCCCCAACCAAGACAACAAAAACAAGTTGGGGAGGAAAGGATTTATTTGACTTATACTTCCATACTGTTTATCACTGAAGGAAGTCAAGACAGGAACGTAAACAGGGCAGGAACCTGGAGGCAGGAGCTGATGCAGAGGTCATAGAGGGGTGCTGCTTACTGGCTTGCTCCACATGGCTTGCTCAAGCCTGTGTTCTTATAGAACCCAGGACCACCAGTTCAGGGGTGACAATACTCTCCATGGCTGGGCCCTCCTCCATCAATTACTAATTGAGAAAATGCCCTACAAGCTTTCCCATAACCTGATCTTATGGAGACAGTTTCTTAACTGAGGCTTCTTCCTTTTGGTCTTAAACTGTGTCAAATTGACATAAAGCTATCCATCACAGCTATCTACTAGTACCATGGATTAAGAGTCTATATGCTTCATTTCTTTAATAAGAAGATAGTTTATTGAATATACTTCATGAGGGCAGCCAACTGGGCAGTAACTAGAGTGATGCTTACGTCACAGTGCAGGCTTTGAAGCCAGCCCATGAAGGTCTGTTTTCTAGTACGAACTGTCATTTTCTCATTTATAATATGGAGGATAATAAAGGTGCTTACTATTTTTATGGTTGTTTGGAAGAATAAGTAAGTTAATAAAATACCCTAAGTGCTTTTTGAATACTCAAAACAGCACTTAATATGTATTAGCTATCTTGACTGTGGCTTTGAAGAGACAATAACAAGTATTAATATGGGATTTGCCCTCAGGATGCTCAGAGTTTGACTATGAGAACATTCATTCCAAGTTAACACTGTGATTTATGCAGAATATTTCTTAGGCAGGAAAGAAGACCAGATTTAAGTATGGAAGTCAGCATTGTGAAAGTGACATGTAGTGGAATAGTGTGACAGTTAATATTTTTGTCTGCTGGACAGGAGATGGACATGCTTCCTAGGAGACATGTCTCTGAGTTTGCCTATGAAGGAGTTTCTAGGCTGGGTTAACTGAAGTGAGAAACCCCACTGTTTGTGTGGGCAGCACCATATCATGGATTATGACCAAAAGCTGAATAAAAAGGAGAAAGTGAGTTGAGCATGAAGCAGATGCAGTGTGACCAGCTGCCTCCTGCTTCCTCTGCCATGCCATTCCCGCTCAGATGAACTGCACCCTCAAACTGTGAATCGGAACATACTCCTTCTTCCCCATTTCTTGCCAGATATTCTTTTACAGAAATAAAAAAAAATCAGTAAAATAACTAGTCTCTTGGAAAGAAGTGGTGTCAAGACACAAACTGAGGCCTGAGCCAGTCCACTGTCTCCTCCATTTTAGTTGTTCTTCTTTGGTGTACCCTCATTTCCTAGCAAGGTTGTGGGTTAGAGGAACCAAGACAAATGCTGTTCCACATATCCTGACTCGACAAGCATGTGAGGGTTGTAGAGACTGCTGATTAAATTGATGCTCCAGGTTCTTCCTGGGCACAATCTGTAGGACTAATCAGAGCAAATAAACTCATATGTTAATAATGCTTTTGGGCTTTGGAGCTAGGTGAACCGGCATACTCATGATCATAAACAACC
This sequence comes from Sigmodon hispidus, assembly GCA_004025045.1. Lineage (NCBI taxonomy): Eukaryota > Metazoa > Chordata > Mammalia > Rodentia > Cricetidae > Sigmodon > Sigmodon hispidus. The sequence goes on from PVIH01002219.1 coordinate 29,410, forward strand.
CCTCTCTTGCAATGCCAATACCTGGATTGGTGGCATTGCATGGCTGCCTTCCTAAATCCTACACCATTAAATCTGGCTGACTACCTTTCTGTCTTTATTTCTTACTTAAGACATGTAAATTATAGCAAAGGAAAAACTAAAATATACAACTGAGAAGACTGAAGAAAATAAAATTGAGAGGATTTTAATATTCACAGACTGGGAAACTCATATGATTCCATATATAATTTCTAGATAGTGAACCTAATTTCAATCAAAATATCAGATTTTTTTTTATTTTGAAAAAAATATTTTAAATTAATTACTTGAGAATTTCAAACAATGCATTTTGATCATATTCATTTCTATTCTTTCCCCTAAATCCTTCAAGGTCCATCCTTACCTCCGCACTCCCTCTCAGCTTCCTGACTTCTTTTGAGAAAACGCCCCACCAAATATGTGCTTGTAATATACTTACGGGTGTGTGGCCATTCACTGGAGTATGTTTGACCTAGGAGCCACACCCTTAAAGAATACTGACTCCTCCTCAGAAGCCATAAGCTACCAGTAACTCCTCAGTTAGAGGTGTAGGCCCACAAGCTCTTCCCTTTTCTATGCTACAGTCTTGATCGGCTTGATTTTATGTAGGTCTAGGCTGCCATGAGTTCATATGTGCAATGGTCCTGTTATGTTCAGAAGACACTGTTTTCTGGGGTCCTCTCTGATTTCTGGCTCTTAAAAATCTTTCTTTCCCTTCTTCTGAGATAGTTCCAGAGCCTTGGGGAAGATGATATTAATGTACCATTTATGCCTGAACTCTCCACTGACACTTGCTCTATGTACTTGGGTTAGTTATGAGTTTCTGCATTAATCAGACACTGGCAAAAACACTTCTCTGAATGAAAGCTGCCTAAGATGATATGAATGCAGAGGGTAGTTTGAAAATATGTCCATTTTAAAACAGCAGCAACAACAAAAATACAGTATGTCCACCTCTGGGGCCTGTGGGTTCCCCAATCATAGGTTCTTGGCTAGAATTTACAGTACCAGGCATATATTCTATGAAGTGGACTTTAAATCTAATTAGAAAGTAGTTCATTTCCCCCATAATAGTTATGCCTGTATTGTGCCTGTATTAGTAAGTGTTTAGTAAGTAGAGGAACAGAACTGATATAATGACCCCCCCTCAAATTCCAGAAAGTAGGTCAAGATCTGGTCAGATTCAGGTTTTACAGAAAACAGGAATGATCTTATTTTGATCTTGTAACATGATAGCTTTTAATCTTAAGAGGGAGTTATGGCAGCCAGTCTATCAATATATATAGTAAATATATTCCAATAAATCACACACACACACACACACACACACACACACACACACACACACACACACTTACAAACTGTGCTTCAATTACCCTGACAATGGTTGTCTACCAAGAATCCAGTGGTTTTCAGTTCACGAAGTTGGACATCTCAGTTGGTCTTTAGTATACACCAGAATTCTGAAGAAATAGGCTGTAATGCCAGTGAAGAAATAAACTTGCTAGTGAGAGTGAGGGCAAGCAGGTAAAGGGAGCAAGTTTCCTTCCTCCGTGCCATTTATGAAGGCTGCCAGAAGAGGGTTCAGTCTAGATTAAGGTCTATCTGTCTTCCTACCTCAAAGGACCTGAATTGAAGGTGGACTTTTCCACTCAAAAGATCTGGATTAAAAGTTAGATCTTTACATTTCATATGATTTAATTATGAAAAATCCTTCACAGGTGTACCTAGCTGCTTAGTTTTGAGTTAATTCCAGAAGTAGTCAAGTTGGCAACTAAGAATAGCCATTATGAATCTACTCCTTGTCAATTTGACACAAACAATCACATCTCCTTATGTCATGCTTAATTTCCAAATGAAAACAATCAGGTCATAAGTATTTATATTTATATATCATGCCTCACATAATATAACCATTCCATGTACAATAGCAAACTTATTATTAATGCATGACAAATGCAAACAAATTTAGAGCAGGTATTGCTTTGGTATCTCAAAACTTAAATATGATAACCACTGATATTCTCTTAATTATGTTGATAGGGGAAAATATGATGAGAACATTGAGGAAAGAAAACACAAATATCTGCACAAACGCATTTTAAACAAAGACAGAAACACTCGTTTCAGTTATGATACTCATATCTGCATCTAGTCACAAGGACATAGCTGGTATTTATAACTACTTTTCTCTACTACCCACTCTCTATCCTTTACTCGCATCAAGCACCTCAGCATGTGCTTGTAAAATACTGTGTAGTATTACAGCTCTCCACTTGATGCTTTTCTAGGTAAGAGGCCCGACTTGCATTCCTGAAGGGTCTGTACCATTTGTCATCCTGCCTGGACTCGGTTGTTATAGTTTCCTATTGACTTTAATCACAGGACATGGTAGCACTAAGAGATGCCATGACGGATCCCCTGCACTCCAGACATAATACTGCTTACCTACATTGTGGAGAAGCAATCCAATTTCCCTTTAGTAGTCTGGATCAACCACCCATCTTAACACTGTTATTTCTTTCTTCGACTGTTGGCTTAATGGTATCAGTGGAAATCAGGGGAAGTCTGAGTTACTAATTCAATGAGATGCTTGTTCTGTCTCTGGGTTGGAGTGCCTCACCCTCTGGAACCAAAACTTCTAGGCCAGTAGAATTTAAGGTTACAGCATCAGGAAGCTAAACATTCCTAGAGGTTCACTAGGGGTGGTAATGAGTGAAACTATTCCCGTTTACACTCTTGATTTCTGGACCCATGGAACCTGGCTATAGGAGCAATTATACCATATGTTGGATGCAGATTCAAAGCATATACCACCTTTTGGAGAGCCCTGTCCCAGCCCTGTAGGCTGCTGTCGCCTAATTGGTGCTATAACTTGTCTTCAAAGAGACATTTCATTCTCCTATCAGGGCAACTGCTTCAGGATGGTGGGGAACATGGTAAGAACAGTTGATTCCGTGACCATGGGCCCACTGTCACACTTTTCGGGCTGTGAAGTGAGTTCCTTGTTCAGAAACAAGACTGTGTGGAATACCACATAGTAGATAAGACATTCTAGAAGTTCATTCTGTCAGTTTTGGCAGAAGCATTATATATAGGAAAGGCAAATCCACAATCAGTATGTCCAGTAAGGACAAAGTGTTGGCCCTTCCATGGAGGAATTGGTCCAATGTAGTCAACCTGCCACCATGTTGCTAGCTGGCCACCCCAGAAAATTATGCCATATCTGGGGCTTGGTGGTGGTCTGTCTCTGTTGTTGGTAGATCTGGCCCTCAGCAACAGCTATAGCCAAGTCAGCTTTGGTAAGTGGCAGTCCATATTGTCCTTCCTGTACATAACCTCCATCTCTGCCATCATGGCCACTTTGTTCATGGGCTGGGGAAAGAGGCTGACTGTCTGCAAAATGAGTCATCCTACCTACTGGTTCCGTGGGTCCAGAAATTAAGGAGTGTAAACGAGAATAGTTTCACTCATTATCACCCCTAGTGACCCTCTAGGAATGTTTAGCTTCCTGATGCTGCAACCTTAAATTCTACTGGCCTAGAAGTCTCAGTTCCAGAGGATGAAGCACTCCAACCCAGAGACAAAACAAGCATCCATTGAATTAGCAGGATTACTGAAACTCCTTTTCTACTGAAGTCACCTTCTGATGAGCATTTACATGGGTCTCAAGTATCTTCATATCCTTTGCCCTTTTGGAGATATCTATCCATATACTTCTCCAAATATCTTTTTCACTATTTATTCAATCATGATCTTTCCAAATCCCTGACCATCTAGACAGCCCATTGTCTACAGTTCATGAATCAGTGAACAATTACACATCTGACTGTTTTTCTTTTCGAACAAAATATGTGATCAAAATATCTGCCTGAAGTTCTGACCACTGTGAAGATTTCTTCTTGCTGGAGTCTTTTTTTTTTGGAAAGGTGTTGCAAAATACTGTAGTATTATAGCTCTCCACTTCTGGGTGGTGTCTTCATAATGTGCAGAACCATCAGTAAACCAGGCCCTAGTTTTCTCTCCCTCAGTTAAACGATCACAAGGCCCACCCATGAGGCTATTGGTGCATGCTTAACATCAGATGGCATTGTAATAGGAGTAGAAACTATAGCCATTTTAGCAACTTCCTCATGTAACTTGCTTGTGCCTTCAGGAGCTGTGCAGGACTGATCATTTATATACTACTTCCATTTTATAATTTTATGGCTTGGTGGGTCAGATAACATCCAGATCATGTTGGGAAACATAATAACTTTGTGACCCATTGTCAAACATTCAATTTTTACTAAGGCTCATAAAAGGCCAAGAGCTGTCTGTCAGATGATGGTAGAGCCTTGCTCCAAAATCTCAAGGTTCTCTTCTGTGATTCCCCTATAGGGACCTCCAAAAGGCTCCCAATAGCATCCCTATCTGCTGCTGACACCTCAAGAGCATCAGGTCTGCTGGATCATATATGATTCATGTAATAGAACAGCCTGCACAGCAGCCTGGATGTGTTGAAGAACTTCTTCTATTCTAGGCCCTACTAAAAGCTAGCAGCTTTTCAAGTCATTTGGCATATGAGCCAGAGTAACACATTCAAGGGAGGAATGTGCTGTGTGTCTCCAGAACTAAATAGGCCTACTAAATGTGCTTGTTGGGTGATAGTGGTGCAAGCCTTTAATCCTAGCACTTCGGAGGCCAAGACAGGTAGATCTTTGTGAGTTCAAGGCCAGCTTAGACTACAGAGTTCCAGGATGGCAAGAGCTGTTGCACAGAGAAACCCTGTCTCCAAAACAAAAACAAAAATGGCCCATAAAAACATGTTGTGCTTCTTTCTTGATCTCTGTATGCCATATACCACTGGATTTCCAAGAATTTCAGTGGGGTAGAAGGCCCTTGAATTTTGGCTGGATTTATTTCCTGTCCTCTGTTGTACAAATGCATGGACAAGGAGTTAAAAGTAGTAGCTGCCTCCTGATCACTTGATTCAGTCACCATAATGTCATCAATGTAACAGACCAGTGTGATGTTTTGTGGAAGAGACAGATGATCAAGATCCTTTCAAACAAAGTTATGACACGGGGCTGGAGAGGTGTATATCATATCCTCAAGGCAAAACTGTCAAGGTATACTGCTGGCCTTGCCGTTTCAAAGCAAATTGCTTCTGATGGTCCTTATGGACAGTTACTGAAAAAAAGGCATTTGTTGGATCAACAGAAAGAATATATTCATCTCACAGTTTGAGAGTACAGTTCATCCCAGTGGGAAGTACATAGCAGTGGGAGCAGGAGGCAGCTGGTCACACTGCATCCACTGCAGGGAGAAGAGATAGGCGGACGGTCAGCTCACTTTCTCCTTTTTATTCAGCCTTTGACCACAGCCGTGATATGGTATTGCCACATTTACTCTGAGTCTTCCCACCTCAAATAACTGAGCCTAGAAACTCCTTCACAGGCAAAGTCAGATTTGTTTCCGATTCTGTACCCTATCAATAGCTGCCTACCATACAGCAGGAGATGTGTGAATCTGCTCAAGTAGGTACGCTACATCTGGTAGGTATAGCACATCTGGTTATTTCAATGTTTTCAAAGAAGACTGCCTGCTCTCTGGCATCTCCAAAGACTCATCTCAGTAGCTCAACAGCTGTGCATGTTCAAGAAATGTAGACTCATTGAGAAGAAGTGGTAATAGCTAAACACTCTTTTGGCACCAGGAATTTTGATGGGTTCATCTCTGTGCTAGTTCTTTAAGTCTTCCTAATAACAACTATCCAAGCAAGTGACACTCATTTCCTTGCTCAGAAGGAAATGCAAAGCCCTTGGTGGGGGGTTGGCAGAGGATTGTGGGCACCTATTTCTCATCCCTTTGTTTCTTGGTTCATGAAATAAATAATAATCTTTACTAACTGCTTCCACCACAGCATACTATTCTTGAGTGCATACTACCACTTGCCCTTGTGGTAGAGCCATCTGGACCTTGTCCTCTGGGGTTTACTCTTTGGTACTTTCTGGGGCTTGCTAACATTGTATTATAACTCAAGTGTATGTCTCTTCTTCTGACTAAAACAATACTCTCCTTTGCAAGTTGGCCATGTCTACTTTTGGGGGGGGCATAGGTAGAAAGTAGAAACTATTATAAGAATTCTGAGATCTCGCGAGATTAGCTTTCCGGGACTCACTGGGGAAGTTCTCCGTAAACAGTGTGGCGATGTGTGGGGACTGTGTGAAGAAGGAGTACCCCAGTCGGGGAAACACGTGTCTGGAGAATGGATCATTTTTACTGAACTTCACGGGCTGTGCAGTGTGCAATAAGCTGGATTTCATGCTGATCACAAACAGATGCCTGAAAGAGGAAGACAGAGAAGAAATAGTTACCTATGGTCATCTGTGTAAGAATTGTCATCATGTAGTAGCCAGACATGAGTATACATTCAGTATCATGGATGAATTTCAGGAGTATAGCATGCTGTGTCTATTGTGTGGCAAAGCTGAAAACACTATCAGTATTCTCCCTGATGACCCCCGGCAAATGACGCTGTTATTCTAAGTCCTGGGCTCTGCTCTAACTGTGTTGGCTTAGTTTACAACAGAGCGAGCCAAATGGTTTGTCTAATAACACAAGTTCTTTGTATTTTTTTTTTTTTTTCTGCTTGGACTTACCTACTTGGAAAAAAATTCTGGAAATTGTTGTTCCCTAGAGTTGAACTCCTCTGCTAAGGTCCCTGTACACACTAGCACAGCCAGAGTGAAATGTCTTTGCTAGTGGTTATTTGGCTAGAAAACCACTAGTGCACTCAGATCTCCGTCTCTTGTCGAAGGAATCCAGGACTCCTTGCAAGAGTAACTGAAGGAGTGGGGCAGGAATTCCACAGTGTGAAATTTTGAGTATTTTGTGTTACAATAAACAAATAAATAAAACCAAAAACCACACACACACACACACAAAACCAGCCCACAGTGATTAAAGGATGGTCAAACAAAAACTCTCACTGAGCACAGCAGTAATAATTTGAAAATAAGTGAATTGATGTTGATGTATAGCCCAGAGTGTGTAATAAATAAATATCCATGAGTTCATACTGAAAAAAAAAAAAAAGAATTCTGACAGTATCCAGTGATCCAGTACTTGTGTTTTACCATTCAGATTGCTTCTTCATAAGGCACAAATGCCCTGGGGCAGGAGAAATGGGAGGTAGAAGTCCTCGAGGAGGGAGTGAATGACCTCACAAGGTGTAGTATCCTGATTCCTATGAAGCACTGCCAAGTCTGATCTAATGGATCATTGCAAACTTCTTTCTCTCTCAGGATCTTCTTTGGTCTCTAGTTTTCTGACTTTAACCTGACCCAGGTTAGCAGATCCCACACAGAGACAGGGTCCTTAGGATCTAAGATGCTATAACTAGACCATTTAAGTTCACTATTTTTTTTTTGAGACAGAGTTTCTCTGTATAATAGCCCTAGTTGTGCTGGAACTCACTCTGTAGATCAGGCTGATCTTGAACTCACAGAGATCTGCCTGCCTTTCCCTCTCAAGTGATAGGATTAAAGGTGTATGCTACCACCACCTAAATTTTTATCCCTAATGGAAACTCATAGCAGAAGAGCAAGGACTTGGGTGTAGCACAGGTGTAGGGCTCTTGTTTGTCAAGCACTAGGCCCTGAGTTTGATTCTCAGCAACATATACACACAAGCTCTTTATGAATGGAGGGTGAAAATAAGTGACCCAAGGCCCAGGGATTCATTGAGAAACAAACTCTCCTTTATCTTTCATTGGACTACATTTTATATGCAATGCTTCTTTCAAGCTAGCCATGGGGGGACTTAGAAGAAGACCAGAGTGAAATATTCAGTGAGACTCTGCCTTAAAAAAAATGAAACAAAATGGAAAGAATAGAACTGAAATAAATTACTTCCAACAGAAAGGTGTGTATGTAGTGATATATTGTGTATTTAAAAGGTTGCCTGAAAATCAGAGAAAAGAGTCAGGCACAGAGTTAGCCCTGAAGCACTAGGGAGGCAGAGATTCTTCTGGACCTCTGTGAGTTCAAGGCCAAACATAGCCAGGTGGTGATGGCACACACCTTTAATCCCAGCACTTGGGGTCCCATGTCTACCTCCCAGTACTTGGGAAACACACACACCTTTAATTTTAGCACTAGGGAAGTTGAACCAGGAAGTGAGATAGCTGGGCAGAGAAAGAAAGACAAGGCCTGAAGAGGCAGGGGTTTAGCCCGTTGATCCCCTTCCCCTTTAGCGTGAAGATTTGTGAAGAGTTAGCTGGGTGAGAAGTGGCTGGGTCTTGTTTCTCTGTCTCTCTGATTTTTCAGCTTTCCCTCAACATCTGGCTCTGGGTTTTATTATAAGACCAAGTAGAATTCATGCAATAGGTGTGGCCAACTACACATATAGATGTTTCTGGGCACTTAACCCTGGCCCTGTCAAAGCCTCCCTTTACATAGTCTGTTCCCTTATCAGAGCCATGTTCTGCAGTCATGCCTGAGGACAGACAATGGAGCCTCAGACTCTTAACCCTGAGTTCACTTTCATCTGTTTTCTGTTCCCTGGTCACCTACATGGTCCTTTACTGTCTTAGTGTTGCCATCTCCCGTTGTTCAGACTATCCTGAGTGCCCCTCCCTCCGGCAATGATTTTATAGTTTCATCCCAAACAGCTTGACTCCTATCCCTTTTTCTTTCTCAGCTTGTTTCCACATTCATCTGACTCTTCCAGTCTGTCAGCAAGTATCCCTAAATGTGTCCTAGTAGCCTTTTACATCTGGTTTTTCATCTTAAGCATGATGATAGTTTAAATTCTGGTCCTGACTTCTGGCTACTTCAAGAATGGACAGGTATTCCTGGTGGTGGTTCACCCACAGGGCTTTCCTATGATCTCTTTGGTGATAGAGGACTATGGTCATTTTCCCTGAATTACAGCATGTGTAGCTTCAAGGAGCAGGGACATTAGTGCAACAGGGATGCAGTTCATGGTTTTCCCAGGGTGGAAGCATGAAAAGAGAACTACTCTGGTAGAAAACTATTAAGTCATTTTGATTTATTGGCTTCTAGTTTTGTCTTTACACCGCCATTTCACATACTGATTGAAATCGAGAGTCTGACAAGGTGCCCCCTGGGAGTTCATCTACACACACACATACACACACACACACGCACACACACACACACACACACACACGCAATAAAAATGACAGCAGAAAGTTAAGAGACTACATAAATCAGCACTAAAGGTGTTTATTGTCATTATCATGTATTATACCCTGTACACAATTGGATAAGCTATATTTTCACACAGAGGCTGCCAACCTGTGTGACTTCAGGAAGGTCACTGCATACTCAGAGCCTCAGGTTTTCCCATCAGATGTCAGTAATAGGGTTGAGTCTCTGGAATGACTTGTGCCTCTGATACAAGAAAGGCACCTGTCATCTTCACTAGTGACGACAATCCAGAGCTTTTCTCTGCATGACTAACCCAAAGATTCCTTCAGTCCTGTTCTTCTTTAACTGGACCAGATCATTCTTCATCCTCTATGTGGGAAATCCTGTATTATTACTTAGCAATATCTGACATTGACTTATGAAATATCACTAGCATTCCATTTTTAGTATTGACCACCAAAAATGTCTCCAGCCATCAGCAGTGGTTCCTGAGGTAGGAATGTAAACTCCTCAGGTGAGAACCACTGGTCCATCCACATACAGCATGCCCAGTTTCTTCCTGCCACCGACTTCCTTTCAAGAAAGTGCAATTGTGAGCTGAAGCATGTGCATTAAGCTCTAGTAGGCTCATCATTGTGGATTTCCCTGAATTTTATATTCTGACAACCTTTGTGGCTTCAGGCAAGCATTTCTGGTTTTCTATATTTATCCTAGTATTGAATATTTTCATGATGGCTACCTTATAAATAATGCTGCCTGAGGAGCATCTTGGAACTCTGGGAGAGACTGATATTAGACTGTCATGAAAATATTTTTTTCTGAGCGTTTTTGAGGAGGGGCAGATTTAAAGAGACTATAAGATACACTAGAGGGCTCCCCTCAGTCTGAACTCAAAATATCCTTATCTTTTTCTGTGGGCTGCGGTATCCTGAGGGACAAACCTTCACTGAGGGGCCTGGGAGCCTGAGGAAGATGGGACAGACTTTTGGGGACAAATATGGCAGAGTTTTGCAGCATTTGCAATGCCAATTAAATGTAACCCCTCCATGGAATTGTGTAACTGGCAATAACAGGCTTGGATGGGGAGGAAATGCTAAACGTTATCAGTTTCCTCTTTAGAATGTAACACAAGACAGCTCAAGGGATGGGCATGTTGTGGGGCTGACTTCCACCTTCACAATCTCTGTCTATATCTGTAAAATACCATCTAGTTTGGCATCTGGGGTCAACCCCAAGAGCTGACAAATTCATCCCGAGAGCCCTGGGTAAGGTATTACAAGTTGGCTTGAGAACATAAGAAGTCACCATCTCTGCTCTTGTAGTGTCTGGCTTCTGACAAGGATCTCACATTTTTTTTTTTAATTGATGCTTACATACCACCCTTTTCTACACATCTGATTCTGGAACACCCCCTTCCTCAAGTCTCACACCTACACCAACAGCCAGTCCTGTTTGTGGCTCTCTGGGCTGACATTGTAGGTCGGGGGAGCTAAGACAATCTGCAGGATATGTTGTATGGAGACAGCATTGCTCCTTTGCTTTTTATCCCTCATCTCCCTCCTTCTGGTTCTAGTCTTTGCCTTCTCTGTCTCCCTGTACCTTATTCAGAACATTTATTTATTTTTCTTTTTTTAAAACATGCTTTGTTTGTACTTTTTGTGCATTGGTGTTATGTCTGTATGTATGTCTGTGTGAGGGTGCCAAATCACTTAGAGTTTGAATACAGACAGCTGTTGGGAATTAAACCCCAGTCCTTTGGAAGATCAGAAGTGCTCTCAACCTCTGAGCCATCTCTCCAGCCCACATCTAGGTCTCTGAATTGTAGACATTTGCCTGTGCTTCTCATCTTCCTGGTCATCTATCTCCTGATTGTTCTAAACTCAAATTCAATCACTGTCTCCTCTAGTTTTTGGTTAACTTGACACAAGCTAGGGTCATATGCAAGGAAGGAACTTCAATAGAGTAAATGTCCCCATCAGATAGGCCCATGGAACATTTTCTCCACTAATGTTGATGTGTGAGGGGGAGGTGGTCCTGGGTGATAGAAGAATGAAGGTGAACAAGTCAGTGGTCAGCAGTTCTTCATGGCCTCTGCTTCAGTTCCTGCCTCCAGGTTCCTGTCTTGAGATCCTGCCCAGAGTTGCCTTCATGATGGACTATGATGAGGATATGTAAGACAAATAGACCTTCACTCCACTGATTTTTGGTCAGTGTTCTACCACAGCGATAGGAAACCAAACAGGGGATTCTACAGCAGCTGGTTCTTCTGTATTTGGAAGAACATAGTGTCTACATGGTGATTTTTTTTTTTGCCATTGTTAAATACCATAAGGCCAAAAAAAGAAAATTCCACTTCTATATTTCAGTAGATCTTGAATATATGCATAGTTGGTCAAAAATAAAGAAAATTTACAAGGCCTACCAAAATCTTGTAGGCATAGCTTTCCTTGTATACATTGCTTGCCCTACCCAAGACATGCAGATTTCCTGGGTTCAAACAGGAGTTTGTGGATCTGCTTTTGAAAAGCCCTATGTGATTTTAAGAATCATTCACGGTTTAGAGCTACAAAAACAACTGAATCTGCTCTTTTGCCCACTCCGAGATACAGACATGGAAAGTGATCTGCCCGTCATCACACTGTGATGACAACTAGTATTTTGAGAACCTCACACTCAGTGTGGTGCCTTCTTTCTCGATTTTAAAGAGACGTGGATATGTGTTGGGGGGAAGAGATTTGGTGAGACATTAAACAAGTAATCAGTATGAGACAAACATCAAGTTCAATAATGGCAATCACCATTAACGATAATAAAGTCCATTGTGTTTGGAAAGACAGACACTACTTATAATGGTGCAGGTGTTTGAGGGAAAAACAGCCACACTCAGCTGGTATCAACGTGGAGATGACACAGCCAGCCCTCCTCACTTAAGGCTCATGTATACATCAGTAGGTATCCTTAAGAGCAGCTACTCTTGTTTGATGGTGAAAAAATGGAGGTCCAGGGAAGGGTGGTGTGTTGTAGAAGGTTTCCTGGGCCAGTTTGGGCCTGGAGGTTTGTAACCTGGTCCAAGGTGGCTTTTATCCCCCCAAAGAAATGAATCAGACACTTATATACTTTATACTGTTTGGCCTATGTCTTAAGCACATTACTAGCTAGCTCTTTCATCTTAAATCAACCCATTTCTAATAATCTACCCGCCATGTGACCAAGCCCGTGGCTCACTTGTATCTCTTACATGTATCTTTATGTACCCCAAATAAATAAATAAATAAATAAATTTATCAATAAATAAATCTAGTGAATTCTAGACATTCTTTTAAATTTCCATTTCCTGCATGCTCCAGATAGGCTGACTTTGACCAACATTGCTACATATTTTAACTGACTTAATCAAAATCATTGCTTCCAAACCTGAAACATGATTTTACTTTCAACAGATAAATAGTTTCTGTTCTCCATCCAGGCCCAAAGCAATTTTGGAAGCTACCCAAGCACGCCTCATGGCACTAAGAATAGCTGGAAGCTTACTGCAAGTGTCTATTTTGAATTATTTTTTTAAATTCTATTTTTCTTCTCTTTCAACTTTTTCTTTTTCGTTTTTCATCACATCTGTCTTTGCTGACACCCACCTTCCATCTCCTTATCTACGTTTTCGTTCACTTCTCTCTGAGGTGACATTGATGTTACAGTAATTCCTGTGAGCAGGTGGGAGGCTGAGGTCCTTAGGGTGCAGGAAGGTGGTGAGATAAGGCAGACAAAGCCTTGGCCTTGAGTTTAATAGGCCTGTGTTTTTGTCTCTCACTGGCTGGGTGACCTTGGGCAAATCAAACTTCTTGGCCCTTATCTCTAAGAAGGACTAGGCCAATTTAATAATCTCCAGGCATTATTGTTTTATGGCGTTCCTGAAATCTAGGTTTTTATAAGAAGCAAGATTTGTACTTTTATTTGAAAATATGGGTCTTTCATGATAATTAATACAGAATGTAAAAGTTATTTATGCTTTCAGCAACTTTGTGGTTACCTGAGCTTTATAAATGAGGTCTGGGATTTGGGACCAGCATTTCTCAGGCTGTCATCAATCACACACTGGAAACTTTTCCAGATAGAAGCTAGTGAGAAGGAAATAAAGAGATATCAGAGCACTAGTCCTTGGCTATGTGCAGTTTTCCTGTGATTAAAAGAAAACCAGAACATAAAGTTTACTCTATTAACGAAATTTGAAGTGTGCAGTACAGTCCCATTAGCTATAGATGCATTGTTGTCCAGCTGATCTCTGAAAGGTTTTTACTCTGCATAACTGAAGCCCCAGGGCTCCCAACCCTTCCTCACAATTCCTCACCAGACACCATTCTACTATTTACTCCTGTGAGTCTTGACTACTTACGAGAAAATAATAGAATCACACAGTCTGCCTGTCTGTCTTTCCCGCTTTTAATTGCTTATAGCTAAAAAGGAGAGAACTCAGACATACCTCCACAGGAGTTGCACCAGGACAGTCACAGCAACCTGAAGTTGTATAGATGGTCTCTTTCCCAGGTTCCCTGAGGGAGGTTGCAGTGGTTTGAATGAGAAAGGTTCTGGGAGCTGGAGAGATGGCTCAGAGGTTAAGAGCACTGACTGTTCATCCAGAGGTCCTGAGTTCAATTCTCAGCAACCACATGGTGGCTCACAACCATCTATAATGAGATCTGGTGCCTGCTTCTGTGTACTGTATACATAATAAATAAAGAAATCTTAAAAAAAAGAAAGGTTCCCCATATGTTAATGTATTCTCCCATTTACTCCCCGTTGGTGGCACTGTTTGGGAAGGTTGTAGAACTTGGAGACATGTTGGAGAAAGTAGGCTACAGTGGGCAGGCTTTAAGAATTCTTACTTCACTCTACTTCTCATTGGCTCTTTTCTCTGAGGGGTTGAGATGTGATCTCTCAGCTTCTTGCTCTGGTCAACTACTGCCACATTTCTCTGCCATTATAGAGTCTCTCTATAGAACCAAAAGTACAAATAAACTCATTTTTCCTTAAGTACCTTTGGCTGTAGTATTTTATTTTTTAATTAGAAATTTATTTGAGATTATTACAATGAGGAATGGTTGATAAGACTTCATCAACTGTAACTTCTATTTTCCCCTTTTTATTAAACATAACTTTTTTTTCTCATACAATGTAATCTGAATACAGTTTCCCCTCCCTCTACTCCTTCCTCCCCAGCCCGTTCCCATTTGGATCCACTCCCATTTTTTTTTTATAGAGCTGAATAATAATCCATTGTATAAAGATATTGCATTTACTTTATCTATTCTTCTGATGAGGGACATATAAGTTGTTTCCAATTTCTGGCTGTTGTCAACGGGAACAGCAATGTACATGGCTGAGCAAGTGTCCATGTGGTAGAATAAAAGTCTTTTGGGTATATGCCCAATGCCCAAGAGTGATATAACTTTTTTTTGGGTGTGGTATAACTTCTTGAGGTAAATTGATTTTCATTTTTCTGAGGAACCACCATACTGGTTTTCATAGTGGTTGTACAAGTCTGCAGGAGGTGTTCTGCCACAGACCTGGGGGGTTGGATCTGGGGGAAACAGAGGGAGAAGAGAAGATCTGCGGGTAGCCTACCTGGTCTACTGGCAGGTGCAGCCTGTGTGCTAGCAGGATGTGCCTGCTAGAGTTGGGGGGGGCAGGAGAAAGCAATGAATTGGGGGAGATAGGCCAGGAAGTGATTGTTTATGAGATCTGCAGAAGATGCAGGTGAGGTAAAGGTAGAAAGGCTGTGGTTGGTGTCTCTCTGTAGAGCTAGAGACTGGGCTGAGGGATTGGGTTTGGAGCAACGAAGGGAGTCAGTTGTGGTATTTTATAATAGCTAGAAAAAGTAGCTAATATGTTGACTAATTTGAATCATTTACGCTTGTATATAGTCACCCAGAGAATTAGAAACCAATAAAGGAAACAGTTGGGGGCAGACAATAATCAACTGTTCTAAAAAGAGGAATTGGCCTGTTAAGAAACAGGCTTGGAACCTCTTGAGGTTCTAGCAGGATTGAAGACACTATCTCCCTCCCTCCCTCTCTCTCTCTCTCTCTCTCTAATACACACACATGCACACACACACACACACACTTAACCCAGTATTGTCATAAAGACAGACATATAGTGTAATAGGCTAGAGAGCCTGAAACTAAATCTTGGCAAATGTATCAGAAGTCTTGTCTTGATTGTGTGTGGCACCGGGAAAATCTTCCCTTTATAGATGTGTTTCCTTATCTGTAAAATGGAAAGAATTAACCATTTGAGTGGTTCTTAGCAGGATAAGTTTTACCCTTCTCAAGACATTTGGAAATGTTTGAGAGAACTGTTGGCTGCCTAGCTGGGGAGGGTGCTGCTATCATTTAGCATAACTGTGCTGTGAACTGCCTACAGTAATCAGTGGACTAGTCCTGAATCCTCCCCAATTTTTTTTCTTATCAAAATGTCAACAGTGCCTTTGAACGTTCCTTTTTCTAGCCTGGTATATTCCTTCTATTGTTAGTCCTGGAAACAGGCTTTGAGCCTGGGATTTAAGTTTGGTGATGTATTTGAGAAGTGGCCCAGGAAATACCAGTGAATCAATGGGAGAGGAGAGAAAATCTGGGAAAGGAAACAACATAGATGCATTAAAAAACAGCTTTGTGCTGAGTGCCAGTGTGCCTCAGGGTCCTGGGGAAGTTTCTGGAAGATAACACAGAACAGGCCTCAGAGTTATCCAACTTTAGGCTGAAGAGTGGATGCATTTGTACCTTAGTTTCTTCTAGATTTTTACCCCTGTAGTACTCCTATACTGTCCTGTACATGTACTGAGATGATTCACACGGCCAGAGAAAACATGTGGGTAGAAAGTCATAGGTCTCTTAAGTAAAATATCATTGTATTGCCCAAGGACACTCTAGTAGGAAATCTTGGTAGAATGCAGGTAGCATCTACTATATCACAAAGCTCTTATTTCTCTAGTTAATTCTTACTCATTTTTAAATTGTAGGACAATCATTGTTCTTTCAAATAGCTTCTGAAAACCGTCCTGAAATGGTCACACGCCCCTGGTATCACAGTGGTTCTTTATTTATAGACTCTGCTGTGGTGTGTTTAATTTAGTAACATTTATTTATCTATTAACTTGTTTAAGTGTACACACACTTGCATCCTTAGTGTCTGTATATGCAGCACAATGACTGCAGATGCCCTCAGAGACCAGAAGAGAGGGCATCAGAGTTCCATGAAACCCGTGTTACAGGTAGTTGTGAGCAACCTGGTGTGGGTGCTGGGAACCAATTCTGGGCCTTCTTTAAGCAAGTGCTCTTCACCAGTGAGCCAGATCTTTAACTCCTCACCCCACACTGTTCTTTATCTCTATCACCCAACTATGATGTAAAGCAAGGACTAACTCTGTTTTCACCAATTTCTTTGTTCTTGTGACTATCAAAATGACCAGCTCAAGGCTAGTGTAATGTGGGGTAAATGCCCCTTAATTTTATTCATTTTTTCCTAAAAAAAAATACTATCCCCCCATATCTGTACCATTAAGAGCACATTCAATCACTGCCACCATTCCGATTATATTCTTGGCAAAATAGTGTCTACATAACAGAAAGATTTAAACTTTTATCTTAATCAAGTCATAAGAAAAATAATAATAAGAAAAAAATTCAATCAGGTACTGCAACCTTGCTATCTTAGGTCGGACAGAGGCATTAGGGCATAGATCTTAGGTCTGGCACACACATTAGGACACAGAACTGTTGGCTGGAAGGCCATGTGTGTTAACAAGCAAGCACTTCAAATGCTGCAAGTGTGTGCTTGAAATTACTGCTTAAATTATGTCTTTAATTAAACATTCTTTTGTGGAATTTTGTATTATTGATTAATGTCCCACAGAGATACCCCCTTTAAATCAATAGAATTTTCATAAGTCCTACTTACTTGGAAGGTAATAAATTTTTTTATAACATTGGCTATAACAATAACCAAAGGTACTCAATGTTAAACAACTGTGTTTCTCACTGATAAACAATGGTTATTTTAGATGAGGTCAGCTAGGATAGCTTGCCAGAGTAATAAAAAGACTATGAATGTTTTTAAAGCGGTACTCATTTAGCCATTTTACTTTTACCTATACCTAACATAGACTAACTCTTCAAACACTCCTAGACATTTGTAGTATCTGTTGCAATATACGATGTTCAACATTTTAGAGCTGAGAATGTTTCTAAGAGGGTGGCAGGGAAGGCAGGCAGGCTATAACACTTATATTCTGAGAATTTTTGTGGACGGAAAGCCTCCAATGCTTCCTACCTATGGCAGGCTTCACAACAAGGTAAGTTATACACTGGTATTAAGTAATCACACCTGTCATCTCAGGATTTCTAAAACAGGTCAGTTCTCAGAGCTGTATCCTGATAAGTCATCAGTAGGATGAAAATCTATTGAAATCCAACAGGAATACATCTCCCTAACACAGAATAACCAGGTCAGTTTAAGTAAGCATACTGCATCCTTACACCAAGCTTAAGTAACACTAGCTTAAGTAACACTAGCTTACACTAGCTTAAGTAACAGTACATCTGTTAATGGCCATTGGGGGGGTTGCCAATAGCATCTAATTTCTGCTGCATACCTTGAAAATGGGGGGGGGGAGGGGAATGAAATGATTTCCTCAGATCCTTTCATGTGTGTGAGTAAGAGGAATAACCCTTCTCGTGTACCCTTCTGGCACTTTCTTTTTTGCATCAGTAACAAGTAACACAAGAACTTATTGGATACTTCTTAAAAATAAAACTATTTATATTACTTAATAGGCTTAGAGGTAGTAGTGAAGGTACTACTACCTCTACTATCTCAACCAAGATCCCCCATTATTTTATATTTTATATTTCTTATAGGCTTAGAGGTAGTAGTGAAGGTACTACTACCTCTACTATCTCAACCAAGATCCCCCATTATTTTATATTTTATATTTCTGCTCTACCATGATCAGAGTACTGGTGTTTGATCTTGCAGGGGGACTTATGGATGAAACTCAGGTCAGCAGGCTTGGTTGCAAGTGTCGTATTTGCTGAGGGGCTCTTGCCAGCTCAAATATCTGTATTTTAAATATTCTGCATAAAGAATTTCTGATGATTGAATCTAGGAAAATCATATTTTGAAATTAGGTGAGTTGAAGATCAAACTAGCCATTGTTTTCTTCATGAGATATCAATTTTATTTGAAAGAATAGTTAGACACAGGCATTTATAAGAAATTTCTTTTAAATAAGCAAAGTAGGTTTGTTACTTCAAGGAAAATAATTAACTGATCAATAAAATGAAAAAAAAAACAACATAAAAGGGATTAAAAATTAAAAAGACATTTGCAAAGTGGATAACTAATAAGAGGTTAGCATTTAAAATATATAAAGAACTTGTATGAGTCAATGGCAAGAAAATAGAATGGACCACATATGAAAAGATATCCAACGCCATAGCCATCAGGAAAACACAAATCAAACACTGTGAGAGGCTATTTCACCTGTAATAGGATAGCTATTATAAAGGCAAGATCTAAGCAATGTTGACAATGCAGAGGTAAAGAGAAAAAAGAGCATTCATACACTCTTGATGGGAATGCAGGTTGGGTAGCCAAATAGAAAACAGTATAAAGAGTCCTAAAGATGTCTTAGGGTTTCTACTGCTGTGAAGAGATACCATGACCATGGCAACTCTTATAAAGGAAAACATTGAATTGAGGTGGCTTGCTTACAGTTTCAGAGGTTCAGTCCATTATCAGGATGTGGAGCATGCCAGTGTGCAGGCAGTATGGTGCTGAAGCTGAGAATGCTACATCTTGACTCAGAGGCAACAGGAAGTCAGCTGACTGTCACACAGGGAAGCTTGGGAAAAAAGGACCTCAAAGCCCACCCCCACAGTGACACACTTTCCCCAACAAGGCCACATCTTCTATTAGTATTACTCCCTTTGGGGGCTATTTTTTTCAAATTACCACAAAGTAAGAACAGAATTACTATATAATCCAGTAACTCTTCTTCTAGATCTGCTAATATAACCAAAGAAATAAAATCGCCATCTCAAAGATATCTCTACTTTCATATTTATTGTGGCAGTACTTGCAAAAGAAGAGCGTTGAAATGATGTAGCATCCACTGATGGAATCTACAAGTCAAGGAAGTCTTATTTAGCCTAAAATGGAAGGATATCCTGCCATTTGTTACAACTTGGATGAGCCTAGAAGGAAGTTATGCTAAAGGAAATAAACCATACAAGAAGAGAAGGACTGCATGACCTCACAGAATCTGAAACACAGTCAAGCATACAGAGATAGAACATGAAATGGTAGTTATTGGGGGGGGGTGACTTGGGTGGGAATGAACAAAGATGTAGGCCAAAGGATTTAAAGTGGCAGATGTATAGGATGAAGGAGTTTAAAGTATATGATGTACAATATGACGTTCAGATTAAGCATTTTCCTAAATGATTACATTTATTCTTGGCACAGGAAGGATAAAAGGGTATATGTTATTCAGCTTTTTATTGTTATAACAGATACTTGTGATAAGCACCTTATGAAGAAAAAGGGTTATTTTAGCTCATGGTTGAGAAATTCCAGTGTGTGATCAGATGGACCCATTGTTTTCAGGGCCCTTGTTGGTCTGCGAGATGGCAATGGTGGGGAGCACTTGGTAGAACAAATATGCTCATCTCATAGCTTGGAAGAGGATTGAGAAGAGGAAGACTAGACCAGGTCTCCATGGTCTCCTTTTGGAATACTCCTCCAGTATCTAAAGAGTTCTCATTAGGGTCCATCTCTGTAAATCTCCCCCACCTCCCAATCACATGCTGCTGCAGTCTGTAAGATGGGATTTTAGGTTCTGTTGTACATCCAAAAAATATAGCAGTTAACTATGTGAGATGATGCATGTATTGACTTGTTTCACAGTGGCAACTGCTTTAGTACTGGCTGTATAAACACACCCACCCACCTATAATATCACTGTATAACCTAAATATACAGAGTAAAATTTATTGGTGAAAGCAAATTGTTTGTTGTCAATTACAAAATTTGAATCCTTGTTATGGGTCATTCTATCTGGGCGCCCCTTGTGGGAGGGGGTGAGAAGGTGCAGAGTTAATGACAGACACTGGGAAACAGTGAGAAACAAAGAAACAAAGTTTATTTTGGATATGGTGGACCTATATACCCACTCCTGATTTCCCATTGGCAATCAGAGATTCTTTTAGCCGTGTTGGCTCTTTCTCATTGGCCTCCACCTTTTCAATGATAATACATCACCAATCACCAGGTGCAGAGGCAGACTTCAAGTTGGCTCAGTAGGAAGTACCAGTGTGCATGCCTCTGCACATTATCCAGAACAGGGTAACTGCGGTTTTATCAGGCTAACTGGCTGTATTCCCCCTATAAATCCTAAGCAACAACCAAAATGTAAAGAACCTCACAGATGGTGAGTGATATTGACAACTTCAACAGACTTAAAAGACTTTTATGGCTAGAATGGGAATGACCGAAGTGAATGTGCCTGTACACAAATGTGTGCACATATGCATCTGTTTGTATGTAATGAAGCATGCCAACTTAGATGATTTACACAGATTTGTAAATCAGTGTCTTGAATGAACCAAGCACAGTCTTACAACATCACATGTGTATAAAGAATCTCTTTGAGGCTCACTATAGTTCTGTGAATATTGATGTAGCAGCTCTGAAAGTTTGGTGATTTGGATTTCAGATTCAATATCAGCATCAATCTTTTCTTTTATTTAAGAAATCTCTGCTTCCCAAGTGCTGGGATTAAAGGCATGCATCACCACCTCCTGGATAAGTATGTAACTGAAAAACTCAGTGTTGAGGATGTAAAAAATAGAAGTCAATGCAACTTTCATCATTTTGGTGAGCAATACCTAATTATGTGCTATCTTCCAAAATTTAAAATTCTTGTTGCTTTTTGACTCAGCATTTAACTGTCAGAAATGTATCCCACAGATATGCTCTAAAGCATACTAAAGTAATTAACTGTTATTTGCACTGGCAAAAATCTAGAAACAACCTAAATGTCCATCAGTGGGTTGTTGATTGATTTGATATGACACATTCGTACAATGGAAGGCTAGACTCTTAAAATTTAGATTTAAATATGCAACAGACAATCTTAAGAATATTTTGCTAAAAATATAAAAGCAATACCTGTAGCTGTGTAAAAACTATTCAGATTCAATGCCTTCAAATTATGACACTCATTATGTTTTCTCACACAGCAGCAAGATGTAAGAACTTGGCAGGGACAGCTTGTCACCTACCTGAGTCACCTAGGATTACCTCAAAGCTGAAGGTGACCTGATATCTGGGGCTGGACACATCTTAAGGCTTCTTCACCACATGTCTGGCAGTTGATGTTGACTTTTGCTTTGGATGTGGCCTCTTTATATGGCTATTTGGCTGCCTCACAGCATGGTGGCATAGCTCCAAGAACAAGTCTCTCAAGATGCAGGAAGTAAAAACTTCCAGTTTCTTAAGTCCTGGCTGAATAGCTGGCATAGCACCATTTCTACAATATTCAGTTTGGACATGAGTCAATAGTGAAGGACCCCATATCTAGGGAAGGTTATTTAGACTTTACATCTTGGGAGAATGAGTATCAAAGAATTTAGGGTATATGTTTAAAAACTTTCATGATATCTTTTGTATAAAAATGCAAAAGCATACATTTGCAATGTATAGATATGTGCAAGATTATTTTTATTTTTTTTTAAAGAAATAGCATATATAATCTGTTAACAAGGACAACATTTGGAGAGACGTGACATGGTCGAGTGAGGGAGCAAGATCTTGACTTTTGGTTTCATGTTTTTCTCTTTTATTTATATTTGTAGCACAAAGTTACCTGGAATGTGTGACAAACTTTATTTTCAGTTCCTTTCAACTCACTACACAATTAAGGAAGACTCAGGCTTGGAATTGGGCCAGCCTTCTTGGATGGGAAGATTTTGAGTTGATGGTTCTTCTAATTGTCAAGACAAAGTTTAGGCTGAGCTTCTGCAGTTAAATTCAAATCCATGTATAACAGTCACTTTCTTACTCACTGGAAAATTGTCTGCTGTTAAAGTTTGCCAAAGAAAATATTATAAGAATCTCCTTGCTAGTCAGGTCTACCCCATGGCTCCTTCACCTCTGATCACAGATTTGGTCAAAGGCAAACTTGATTTTCTTACTCTTTTGCTCCCTCAAAGCTTTTCTCCTTAGAAAAAGAAAACTCTACCATTGATGCCACAGGCCAACACCATATTGTCTCTGTGTGTAAAGGAAACTGTGTGATTCTTTTAATAACCCTGTACTATGGGCACTCTTTCTGCTTAGTACCTCCATCTTCCCAGAGGAGAACAAGGCACAGGGAGAAGGCACAGGGAGTCATAATGGCTCTCTGCTGAAAAGAGGGAGGAGCTCTTGGACCAAGGCAGTCTGACACCAAGGACCCTTTATCTTCCTTGTACTGTCTACAAGGACCTCTGTCATTAACCATGGACATCCCAGGCTAGAAGACCTAGAGATAGAGAAGACTTGGCCTGAGGGACAGCCATGGGGCCCTATGTCTGAATGAAGCCCCCAGAATGGACAAATGTTATTTTATTACAGAGAAGTGAACAGGAACCCACCACAGAATTTGAAATTAATTCACGTAAGGTGGAGAGTTCTTAGAGGACTGGAAGAGAAAGGTGGCTAGATTTGATGAATATTTAAAGCATAATTTTTATAGCATTTGAGTAAAGGATGGGGACACTGAAGTGTCAAGGACCAATCAAGAATTCCTGAAGGAGTCTCGTGAGCTCTGCCATCCCTCAGTGGGATGTGCTGGACTCTCCTGTCCTTTGTGTCTTTCCCACTCCTGCCATCTCTCTAGTGGGCAACTGTCATCTTCCAAGATACAGCCATGGCCTCACCCCCTTTATCACAGGCTGGATCTTATCTTGATTTTTTTCTACTACTGTAGAATTAATAATAATAATAATACTCTTTGTCTCTGACACAGAGCTCCTAAAATTTGTAGAATTTTCTAAATAATATTTTATGCTTTAAAACATTTTTTATAGTGAGTCTTTTTCCATCACACCTTGATTTATGCTAATGAATTAATTTAGGGTAGGACCTAGGTAACCTCAGGATGGGATTAGTCCCTAAGACCACATGATTAGAAGGCTAGATTCTTTCACAGACATGCAGACATGCACACACACACACACACACACACACACACACACACACACACACACAATCTCTTGAAATTAGAGGTGAGTGTCTGAGGATTAAGCTCCAGAAAACAACTGAACAATCCAGATGTGTGCTTGACGGTAGACACAGGAGGTTTTGGGGGATGTCCTCTTGGAAAGGGCAGGGAGACTCAGATGCATTTCTTCTATTTGGTCCTCTCTGAGTTGTATTCTTTAAAACAAATTAGCTCAAGTGAGTAAGGTGTGTACTGATCTCCTAGAGTGACTCTGGCAAATTATTGGACCCAACGAAGGTGGAAACCTCTAACTTTGTGGTTAAATATAGGTGACCTGGAAACCTATTTGTAAGTGACATTTGAGGTAGAGGCAACCCTGTGGGACTGAGCCCGTAAGTACGTGGTGCCTGACGCTAGCTACAGATACTATCTGTACCACAGTTGAGTTGAACTATAAGAAACCTAGTTGACATTAGAGAGTTTGCTATCAGTGTGGGAATTTCTTCTAATTAATTGCTATCTGTTAAAAGTTTTATCGGTAAAAACCATTTCAATCATCATTTTGTTTTTTGTCTGCTATTTTGTTTTTAGTAGGCATGAGCTCCCACAGAGAACACCAATGACAACAATAACCACAACACACTCATCTTTGTATGTTCCTGGAATGAATTGTCTAGTATATTGAGTATATTAAACATTTTCTGGAAGCAGCAAAGCGCTAACGAGCCATTGAAATTGTGTTGACAACTGAAATTTCACAACTTGCTCTTCAGGAGATAATACCCTAGAAATGTGAGGATTAACAACTTGATGATTTTTCTTGTCTCTAACAAATATATTGGTTCACATTGTGGTATACATTTGTCTTTCCTGTGTACATATCCTAAACAGCTGATAATTTTTCTTTTTCTATATCCTTAGCAGCTGGTTTGATGTGACTACAGTTTCTTTTATGGAATCTAGGTGGAGAACAGGCAGTGGCTTTTGTCAAAGTCAAAACCATTCCGTGTGTGTGTGTGTGTGTGTGTGTGTGTGTGTGTGTGTGTGTATGAGCCCATCATTCTGCATGTGTATGAACCCCTGGGCAGCTATCCGCCTTGCTGGGCCCAGGGTAGAGGCCTCAGCTACTGCCTGTTTGCTGTAATTCTGGGCTGGAGGCCAAGCCCTAGTTTTTTTCACAACTTAATGAGTGGCTTAGGCAAATTGAGCCTGTTCAATAACTGTCTGGCTCTTTGAGTCAGAGACTTGTAGCCTGTGATAACTAGGATAAGGAACTCCTATGTAACCTGGCTCCTGGTGGGTGCTACAACAGAACTGAATCTTTGATAAGTTTTGCCAGATTCAGAAACATAAACCAGTCATATAATGTGTCTCATAAGCTTAGAGGAAATAGTTTTCTGTGTTTCATAAAAGTGTTACTTCAAGGTATGTCAAGATTTCTAACAACTCTTAAGTCCAATTCCAAAGCCCGGACTGGCTGTCATTGCTATTATAGTCATCAGACTCACAAGGCATTGAAATGTCCACACAGGGTGTTTGGTGGAGTAGCTAATGTGTAAGGGATACCTTTTCATAAAGGTATTAGGCCATGGCTTGCCTAATTTTCTCTTTTAAAAAATAATATTTATTATCATGTTGTTTGAGTGTCTTGGTTTTATGTATGTCTGTGCCCTGCATGTATATCTATGTCTTTTACACATGTTTGTGCCCTGCTGTAAAGGAGAGTAAATATTCTGGACATTAATATATGTTTTGCGTTTATTGTTCTTGTTGGTTGTAGCTTGACCTTTTTTATGTTATTTGTCCTTTCCTTTTCCTGGACATTACCTTATAATTGTTTCTATTGTATATAGTTTTATAGTTAGGTTTAGAGCTTTCTTATTTAGACAAACAGGGGAGATGTAATGGAGAGCAGGTACCATCACCTTGAATTAAAGACATGGCCTCTTGGTCAGCATAGATCTGGGATTTACCTATGACCATTGAGGCTTAGGGGTGTGTTTGGAGGGCAGCTTAAGATTGCGGTGCATGTATGCAGAGACCCCATCTCTTTCCTGTTTGCTCTTGGATAGAGAATCTGACCTTTTGAGCTTCAGCCTCGTGGACCAGTCCAGCCTTCTACAAACCGCACAACTTTTTAATCTCTTGTATCAGTGAGCCTTCCCTCAGAATCCTCTAAATAAAATATTTCCTTCTTTATCAGTTGCCGGTGATTTTTGATAATACCCTGCATGTATACAGTGCTGGAGGCAGACACCGCAAGAGTTACGTGATTCTTACACATCTCTATGTAGGCATGGATGAGTTTGCATATTTTTTTAAAGAGCAAAATATACCTAATATGAAACATATTATCCTAACCATTTTGATGTATATGTGGCATCATTGGCATTTCTATAAAACTGTCCTCACCATCCACCTACAGAATTTTCACCTCTCTAAACTGAAAGTCTAAACTCACTGAACATAATAAACTCTCCATTCTCCTTACTTCCTGCCCAAGACACTTCTCATTCTTTTTTCCAATCTTTTTTTATTATGAATAAAGTCATATTTTTTATCCATGGATCCCCTTGTTCAAACTCCCTTCCCCTTCCTGCCCTCCCAGTCACTCTCTCTTCTCCCCATCACTTTATCTCCTCCCAACCAAGGGCAGGAGGTCCCAAGGTCCCAAGGTGGCTTAGTTCAGCATCCACTCCAGGCAGATCTGCTTTCCTTACCCCAACATCAAGATTGAGTATCTGGAGAGAATGGGCTCCAAGATGCTGGTCCAAGGTGTTTCAAATCCCAAGCTGTTCAGTGGTTGTGTTTGCAGCTTGGACATACTTTGCTTTGACACTTCTCATTCTATTAACACTCTACTTTTCTATGAATTTGTTATTCCAGATACTCCCCCCCAAAATAATTTTACTACATTTTTCTTTTGTGTCTGGTTTATTTAAAACTAGGGTCTTCAAAAGAACTAGACAATTATTTCAGCAAGCATGTTAACATTTGTACCTTTATTTTGAAGTTCAGGGCACAGTCTTACTATGTAACCCATGCTAGCTTTGAACAGGACATTATTCCTCCTCAGCCTCCCAGTTTACCACCATGCCTGGCTTTCTACACCTGTGCACAACTCATTTTGCTATAGTGAATTATTTCCCATATCTTTTGTGCTGCTTTATAAGTCATGGACTAGATTTAAGTCATGTTAGTGTTTGAGGGACCCACTAGCTTCCACTGCTTCCTTAGACTCTTTTACATGGAATCGTATCATCCTCGACACATTTACACATCTTGTACTAAAGTCTTCAGGGAACAGAAAGAATGTAAGAGCCAGAAGGTAAGGGAGTTTGCTGTTAGAGTGCATCTTCCAGTGATGTCAGAAGCCATGACCCTAAGTTCCACCAAGATGACTGCTTAAACTCGAGCCGAACAAAGGCAATGACAGTAGACATGTTAACATGGACAGGGGAAGCCCATGAGGTCCCAACCCTATGAAGAACTACAGGCAAGCCAGAACTGCTCAGAGCGGTAGAGACAGTCTTTCTCAGGGAAGAGCACACTGATTGGTTACCTAATACCAAATGACCAGCCCTGAAAACATACACAAGTAACATTATACAGTAACTATTATATTTAGGAATACATATGCATATAATAATAATTAGTGAAAAGAGAGGCCAGGAATTTGAAAGAGGAAAAGGAGGGGTACACGGGAGGGTTTGGATGGGGGAAGTAAAAGTAAAAATGTTGTAATTGCTTTATAATCTCAGAAATAAAGAACTACATTTAGATAAAGAAGTAAATCCCATTACTGACACAGTGGCGTATCTAGAGTTAAAGCCCCCTTGATGCAGGTCAATGATGAGGGCAATGAGGAAGAGACATGGGACAGGAAGCTCTCAGAGGCTCAGGTCGGCTTTTAGGACTCTTAGACACAGCTCTGTGTGCATGTTCCTGGGCAGAGAGCTCAAGCTTGTCTATCAAATTCTCAGGAAGCCTGTGATCTTATAAAAAATTACACACAAGATTTAAAAGATAGATTCTACTTTCTATTTTTTTTTGCGTCAAAATAGAAGGAGACAAAATAAAAATAAAAAAATAGAGCAGTGGAATGTTCTCTCACTTTTGGTTCTGAGCTTCAAACCCTTAGATGTAAGTATACAACATGGAGTAACCACACCAGGAGAATATAAAAGGACCGTTTCTCTTTCTCCCTTCCTCCCTCCCCTCCCTGGGATGTTGAGAGGTGAAGAGCAGGATACAGGTGATATGAATTGGGAAGTAGGAAGATGAGGATGGTGCTCCACCTGAGCAGGGAGGAAAGAGATAAATTCAGAAGGAGGAGGGGCAAGTAGATTAAAAAGTAATAATTCTATATTTACCTAAGATTACATACAGCACATATAATATACATTAAGGGAGCTATATTGCTTATGCTGGCAATGCTGCTCACAAGGACTGTAGACTAACACAAAGGTCAGGCATGAGAAATATCCTCTAGAATGAATGGCTGGGCAGAGTAGTTCAAAGGATCTCAAAATAACATAGACTAGTTAAAAATTTTTTTTTTTTAACTTTTTAAATTTCTCATACAGTCACAACATTTCCTCTTCCCTCTCTCCCCTCCAAGCCCCCTCACTCTCTTCAAATTCATGACCTCCTTTTTCATTAATTGTGTTATATACATACATGCATATACATATCTATTCCCATATACGTAACCACAACTTTCTCTACTTCTACTCACATGCATGTTCTGCTCTCAACACTCCTTAGCTGTGTGTAGTTTTTCTGTGTATGGTTGGGGTCTGGTAAACTTTCTGCTGATCACATGAACAGATCTACTGTGCTGTCTTTGTTCAGCTAAAGTTTGTGAGATCTTATTGGTGTAGTTTCTGGCATTGCTAGAAGACACAATCTCATAGCAAATTAAACCCCTGGTTCTCTGGTTCTTAGAATCTTTATTCTGCCCCTTTTCCTGAGTGTCTGAGCCTTAGGTGCTGTATTGCAGATGTATCCTTGGGAATAGAATTCTTCACTTAGCATCTTTATTGGTTTTGGTTTTCTGTATGTTACAAAGAGAAGACTTTTTGATGAGTGATGAGGACTACACTTAGCTGTTGGTATAAGGACAAATATTTAGGATGTAGCTAGGAATTAGAGTTTTAATATAGGAATTTTAAGAGGACACGAGCTTCAGTCCATTGTGGACATTTTACTCTTAGCCAAACAAGACTCATCAGTCTCTTATACACTTGGTCCCATCTCTACATTTCTCCACAGGCCTTTGCTCCTCCCTGGATGGACTGCCAATCCTCCACCTTCATCGAATTTAATGCCAGCTCCTCCATGAATTGCTCTGACAATTTCTATCTTGTTCCTATGACTTTACTTCAGCTATAGGATTTACAAAATGCTGCTCTGACAAATCTGTCATCTGAAAATGCTGTCTCCTCTACTCAGTTGTCATTTTCTTGATTGTGAGAGCGGTATCTTTGATTTTAAAATCTCTGTGTGTCTAACATTTGAGGGTCAGGGCTTTGATTGCTTAAAGGTTCATTCAGGAAAGTATCTGGTCGCTTTCACAGATGCACAGGGGCATGGGATCACGTGTATTTTCTGACTCAAAGTTCTAGCGTCTTGGAGTATAGGGTGGAGACAGCAGGATCATTAAGCACATTGCACTTAACCATACCTATATCTAAACTTTGATCTTTGTGTATACTTGCAGAAAACATCTGACATGAAGCTTTAACAAAGCATTGACACATCTTACCTCCAAGGTAATGATGCAGTAATTGTTATTTGTGCTTTGAATACTTGAATGTCTTGCTTTTTTAAACTATAGAATGTACCTGTTGAAAATGATGAACTCCAGCGACCTTTTTCTGAGTTTTTCTTCTCCCCATGACATCACCAGTGACTCCTGGTTCTAGGTCTAAGTGGCTCATAGCAAGTGGCTGGGGAAGGAGGCTCATGTGGGAAGGACAGTACAGGAGTGAGAATGGTGAATGGCCCACTGAGAATGGCATGTTAGTTACCGTTCTTATTGTTCCAACAACAAGAAAAATAAGCTTGATAAAATTACCTTTATGAAGAAACTTTACTTTGCCCCCAGTCCCAGTGTGAGTGTGTAGTCTATCATGGTATGGCAGACACTGCAACAAGATTATGAGGCAGGCGCTCACATTGTGTTCACTGTTACGAATGGAGAACATTGAATGCTGGTGCTCAATTCACTTTCTTTTCTTTCAGTCTGGGAACCCCAGCCAATGAAATGGTGTCATCCACATTCCAGATGAGTATTTTATCCTGAGTTAAACCTTTCTGGAAATAACCTCAGAGGCACACCCAACAATAAGTTGATGTTTAAAGACCAAGTATCACAGACGGTGAGTAACTTCCAGTGTCAATGAGTGCAGAGCGTTCACCAAACATGGTGGGAGGAAGTCCAGAGGGCTCTCACTTCTGGGTCCGTCTCTGATATGAGCTCCCACCCTTCCTTCAACCCTTTCAGGTAGAAGGTCTTATCTTCACAAAAGAGACTTGTGGTTCATGCAGAGAAGGTACATGTGTTAGGAAATTCGTCCTGTGAATTACCTGTGGCAGAGCAGAAAGATGCACAGTAAAGACCTGTTAGCAAGAATCGCAAGGACTGAGTGATATGAAGGAGCAGCTCCTAGATGTACCATTGGGTATGAGGGTTATTTTGATCTGAAGGCAAATGAGAAAATCTCTTTGCCCCACACTTCCATTTACTTAAAAGAAGGACATAAAATTACACAGTGATCCATCTTTTCCTCTTTATTGGTAGAATAGAAATTAATCCCTGGAGACAACGCTTGACCCATATCAATATCCAACACGAGACAGTTCAGCCCAGATGAGCCCTTTACTAATTAGTCTCCTTTTCCACCATCTTCCCCTAACTTGCTGCAGAGAATGTGTGCATGTGTAGGGTTTGCTGTGCTTTAGGCCCTGAATGTCCTTCAGAGCCTATGTGTTAAAGGCCTGGTCATTAGCACTGTCGGGAAATGACCCTTTTAGAAGTGGGACCTAGTTGGAGAAAATTAGGTCACCAGGGCCATTCTCTTGAAGAGGATATTACAGGTTCCATCTCTCATCCCTCTCTCCTTGTTTCCTGGCCATTGTGAGGTGAGCATATTTTCCTCTACCATATGCTTCCTCCATGTGCCGTGTATAGGCTCAAAGCAACATGAAGGGACCATGGACCGAAGCCTTGGAAACTGTGAACCAGGATGCATCTTTGACTTCTGAAAAGATTACCTCAGTATTTTGATTAATGAAAAGCTCATTGTCAGGATAAAAAGGAATGTATGTATGCTAACATATGTAATATGCCACTAAATGTATACATTCTAAAAGAGCATTCCTTTTCACTCTATCTTCTTTTAAGAAATTAATCTACTTATAGAATATTGCTTTTTCGAATGCGGGTAAAAAATAAAAAGGAAAGGAAAGGACATGACTGCTGCTGGATGTGGTGGAGGAGAAAATTGATTGTATATAAAAGGGACCGTGAAGGCAGAAGCATGGATAGAGACATCTGGGAGATTCTGGAGTGGATATGACCAGGCTGAGCTGGGCCATGTTGGGAGAGGGGGACCTGGTGCAGTAGCCAAGAGGCCAAAGTCATAAAAAGGATTAGTAATCAAAATATCTGGATTATATAAGGAATGACCTCTGGGGGGAAGGGCAGCCCAGCCCCTGGGCAGGAGAGTTTAGGGTAGAGGGCATGGTATGCCAGCCATACCATACCCTGTAATATCTAGGGACTGAGGGATGCTGGGAGAAGCTGGTGGCTAGGTCTACTTTGAAATGTTAAATAGGTACCTCCGTTGTTAGTCCTAGGTTTGAAACTGAACAGAATACACGCTAATTTTCCTATTAAATCTACTGTGTGTTTAATGCAGAGACACTATTGACACCACAAGGAAATGGTTTCAGGATCCTTCTATCACTGCAGTTCAGGGACTAGTCTCTGGTACCAGAGGCACTGTTTTCATTTTTGCATCACTTGTGTCCTTGACAGCTACAGAGAAGGGATTTGGAAGGTGATAGATTGGTCTACAATAGTGTATCAATTTCTGAGCATGGATGGCTCTTTCTAGGTTTCGAAGTGTGTGAACCTGAGGAAAAAAAAAGGTGAGAGTAAATCTTTACTCCCTCCTAATCAGGACCCACTGGGCTCTCTTCCATCTCTTTTGTATCAGCAAAGATTTTTTTTTAGGTGCTATGAGTAATAGAAAACACAATTAGAAGTGACATGAGCCTAAAGACACGCATTATTTTATTTGGAGTTGTACGAAGGAGGCAGGTAGTTTCAGATTTGGTATGGTGGTCCCAGCATAGTAAGACCCAGAGCACCCCATTTGCCCATTTTCTCTCTTCTGCACTCTAACAGTCTGATCCTTTAAGATCATGAGCGCACACAGCATGATCTGAGATTCTGTTATGGTTTAAATATAAAATGTTCCCCATAGGCCCATACGTTTCTTGGTCCCCAGATGGGAGTGTTATTTTGGCTGTTGGTGGAAACCTCAGGAGTGTTGGTTTCGCGCATGAGAAGTGATACACACTACCAAGGCCACACAAGGGTTTATTTAAGAGAATTCCCAGGCAGGTACAGAAACAAAAGCAGGACAGAAGGAGATAAGAAGAGAGAGACCAAAACGTGGTGTCTCCTTTTAAGAGAAGGGGTGTGCACGGCGGTTTATGCAGCCATGCCCAGGGGCGTGCCTCCGTTCGAGGTGCATCTCACCAGAGACATGTTGGCTCAACCACGTAGAGTGCCAAGAACACTTACAGTGAGGCCTAGTTGGAAGAAGCAGGTTATTCGCGACATGCCTTGGAGAGATGTGTTTTTTCCTACTTGTCTTTGTGTTCCCGCAACTTCTTTGTCCTCATGAAGTGACATGACTTCGGTCACACTCTCCGGCCCTGTGATATTCTGCCTCATTCCAGGCCAAAAGTAATGGACACACCTGGCCATGGGCTCTGAACTGAGCCCAAGTCTTTTTCTCTCTGTAAACTATTTCTTTCAGGCATTTGTATTTTCTTTTTTAAAAAACAACAACATTCTGACTAGTCCAGGTACCAGCTGTTTACTGTTTACATTTCTCCATCAAGCAAACAATGCCATGTTCAGACTGCTCCTTAGTCTGCATAGCAATGGTTAGGTTATATGTTTATTCCCAAGCAGCAAGCAGAGGGAAGGGTAGAAAGTGGGACTCTTTCAGCTCCATAGTCCATGATGGGCTCTTCTGCGAGGAAGCATGATAATATTTCCCGGGTGTCTGGATCTCCAAACACTAGGTCAGTGCCCTTTATAACATTGTCCTTCAAGTTCAGGAACTCCTGCTGATCTTAGTTTTATCAACATATTGGTAGTTGTTGCTGAAATACGGGGGTTGGGGTGGGGAGGTCGGCCCTCATGCACTCTCCTTTTAACACCTTTAAGAGAGCTGGTGGGCACAGATTTACATAGCCACGCCTAGGGGCGTGCCCTCTGTTTGGCTATTCCAGTGCTTGGCCTGTGCCTGCAGGATTCTGGATTTGCCACGTGGCTGCTGGGAATCCTTAACACTAGTAGCTACCAGCTCCACCCCACCAAGTAAGACTGGACTCCCGCTGTCAGACAGATGGTTGCCCAGCTCCATAACCATGATTTTAGGGTAACACCTTAGCAGTGTCTAACTTCTTTGTTTGACTTCATTTTTTTTTTTTTTTTTTTACCTCCTTACTCATGAGTATGGGAAGCCATAATCCATAACAACAGAGCACCCTCTCAAGAGAACATTGCTGTTATTTTCCTCTTAGTGGATTGGTTTCCAGGAGAGCTGGTGTGCACTTACCCAGTTGTGTTTTGGATTCATCTGTTATAATTACATGTGCCAGATAAAACAGAAACCTGATTGTGATGACCCTAGTAAAGCTCTCTTTCTTTCTTTTTCTCATGCAAAAGGAAGTCTGGCAGGAGGCGGTTAGAGTGATGCAATGTGTCCGCGATGGTATTTGGTCTCAGGCTTCATCTTTTCCCTGCATGGATGACAAAGAACTTTTGTCCTCTTGTTTGCAAAAACGACTGTTTCATTTTGTCCCCAGCAAGAAGAGGAGGAGACAGATCAGAAAGAATCATAAAAGTCCCTTTCCATTCCTTTTTTCATCCTTTCTTCCTGTTATCCTTCCCTCCCTACTTCTCTTCTCCCACCTTCTCTCCCTTAGTCCCTCCCTTCCTCTTCAGCAAGCCTGTTCCTGCGGGATGAATATAACCATCCTTGTCTCAGAGCACAGCAGCTCTGGTGACCAGCTCAGATAATTAGCTTAGCTGATAGCTTGGTACAACCTAGAATCACCTTGGGAAGAGAGTCTCAGCGAGGGATCATTCCTATCACATTGGCCTGTGGGTACATCTGTGAAGGATTGCCTTGATTATGATAATTGATGTGAGAAGGCTCGGTCTGAAAGTGGGTGGCGTCATTGCATGGGTTGGGGTCAAGACTATGGAAGAGTAGAGGAAGCTAGCTGAGCATCAGGCAAGCATGCAGACTTCTGTTCTCCCTGCTTCTGTCTGTTCAGGTAATAAGTTGTTTCAGGTTCCTGCCTTGACTTCACCACAATTGCAGGCAGTGACCTGAAATTAAGAGCTACTATAAACCCAGCGAACTTTACTGCAGCAATAAAAACAAAAGGAAAACACTAGCATTCTCTCATGGAGAGAGAAGGGGCCTAAGATTCTAACTCCTTGAGGCTCAAGAGAGACTTACCTTTCTTCTCCCGGCGAGCTCAGTTCCTATCATGTAAGAGGTAGAAATTGAAGCCAGGGCTTTTCAGGGGTCTAGCTCCCCTCCAGTAGCCGCCAACAGGATTTTCCAGGACTATAGCCTACTTAGAGAGAACGCCTTTTGGGCTGGAGAGATGGCTCAGCTGTAAAGGCTAGGCTCACAACCAAAAATATAAGAGAGAATGCCTTGCAAAATACACAAGTTCTCTACACTATTGGCTCATCTTTGCATAGAGATACTTCTGCAGTAATCCGGCTCTCAGAAAGGCTCGGCATCCCCTCCCTCTCCTTCTGCCCCCTCTTTCCCCTTCCTTCTCTCCTTTCTTTCCTCTTTCATTTGTGCCACAAAACTTAAGTCCTTAGTTTGTGTCAGACAGTGTGCAAGGCATTTAGAGACCTAGGCAGACATTGTCTCCTTCTCTGCTGAGCAAATGCCAAGTTTGGCCTCTGGATGCCAGAGAAGAATCATGACTCTCCAGCGATCACTGCCTGGTTAGAGGAGGCTTGTGGCCTGAAGGCCTTCTGGGGATGTTTGGAAATGTGTTTGAGCAGTTTCATTCTTGTGGAAGGTTACACTGAAAGGGAAGGCATGAGCCTAGCATGCCCTGAAAGGTTAGAGCTTTCTCCTTCAGGTTCTATCTTTGCACATGTGTGTGGAAACCTGCCTTCCATGTTTCAGAAGAGCAGACAAGTTCTACAGCTCTGACATAGTGTGCTACAAATTTACCATCAGCTCCCATTTCCATCACGGAGGCATCTGGCTACTGACTGATGTCAGGGGCACCCTAGCTGGGAGTCAGGACTAAGGACTCTGTGGCAGGAGACTCACTAGGTCCATGTCTGTACCTCAGCTCTTTGAAATGCTTTTAATCAACAGATAAGAAGGAAGTACATGCTACCCAGTTACACATAAAAGGAAGAAGGTGCCTGCTGGGGAACTCTGAGTTAATCAGAAATAACATTTTCCATTATTAATGACCACTTACATTGATCTAGTAAAGTATGGCTTTCAAATTGATAAAATATACTTCATTTCATTTGATCTTTACAAGAATTTTACCGTGAAATCCATTTCATATTATATACTTAAATATTTATGACTCTCTTATTACCACCTAACAAGGACAATAAAATGTCCACAGATACTGAATGTTAATATCTCAGGAACACTAGCTCTCCAGTGTGCTTTCTTTTCTGTTTGCTTTGTCATGCTCTTGTTTTTCCCTTTTGGGGGACAGTGCTGGGGTCTGAACCCAAGGTTTTGTGCACTCTTGTCTCTCCGGGAAGTTCTACTCTGACCTTTAAAGCACTCTAATGTACTAGAGCATTTCTACCTCTGGGAATGCTTCCTTGATAATCCACTATAACTTGGTAGTTCATTTTGGTTTTGTTATTTGATTTTTTTCCCCCTCCATGTTAACAGAGGCTGAATTCAAGGCCTGGTATATCATATGCTTCTTGATTTCTTTTAGGCAATTTTATTAAGTATAGTTGGCACGTATAAAAACTACATATAGTGACAACTTGATTCATTTTGATGTATATTCAGTTCCAGGAGACCATCACTATAGTCAAGAAAGTGAGTATATTTGCTTCAGGTGGTCTTAATTATTTGTAAACAGAGGAAACCTGAGACAGGTTTTAATTGGCATTTTCTGGCTTTGGCTGTGTCTGTGGATGTTGTCTTTCTGCTCCTCATCATCTGTAGGGAGTGGCCCACAAGGTTTAAGTGAGACTAAGATGAGTTTTATTTAGAATGTAAGGCAGGGCTCTTTTTGTGAGAGTGTGGCTCATCAGAGATCCTGTACTGTGGTCTCCAATGAGCCCAAGACATCACCCGGGGGAACTTTACTCCAAATATCAACCCATCAGGACTGGAGAGGTGATGTCACCAGCCACAAACAAGCTTCCTGTCTCCCCACTTCCTCTTTTCCTGTCTGCTTGTCAGCCTGCCAGACCAAGTGAAACCTTTGCGTATCTGTCAAGGTTTTGGAAGTGCTGGCAAGGAGTTCTCTTGTGTAACTTCTGACTTGAGACATGGTACCCAAGAGTGAACAGAGAAGTCTTCAGAATACTTTTTTTTTCATGTATGGACAGGCAAAATTTATGCCTACATCTTAAAAGGAAAGTGAAAAACACAATAAAATTGTATTTTAATTACATTTGTTTATCCTAGAATTTATATTTCTAAATTGTGAAATATTTACCAATCCAATTGAGACTGATGCATCTTAACTACCTATCCTAAATGTCAGGGATGTGGTCTTGTACCAGAGCCACACTGAATTCCTTGAATGAGTTTTAGAACACAGGTTACTGGTGTCAAAGTCCTGGGGTTTGGATTCAGTGTATCTGGAAGGAGAAGTCTAGAATTTGCTTCTTGAACACATTCCTAAGCAGAGGTGGGGTTGCTGGCTTGAGAACTCCCCAAAGAAGACCACAGTCAAATGTAGAATAATATTTTAATGTGTATTACTTTTGTTTATGTTACATTTGTTTAGCTCCGTGAAGCCGTGTTACTGTGCCTGTCTAAAACATCCGATGGTCAAATAAAGAACTGAACAGCCAATAGCAAGGCAGGAGAAGGAAGAGTGAGCTGGTTGGCAGAGAGAATATATAGAAGGTGAAATCTGGGAGAAAAAAGAAGTAGCCAGAAAAGGATGACCCAGGGGCCAGCCCACCCAGCTACACAGCAGACTAGAGAGTAAGAAACAAAGGAAGGCATACAGGAATAGAAAAGCAAAAGCCCAAAGACAAAAGATAGATAGGATAATTTGAAGTTAAGGAAACCTGGCAAGAAATAAGCCAAGTTAAGGCAAGGCCAGGCATTTATAAGAAAGACTAAGCCTCTGTGTGATGTATTTGGGAGCTGAGTGGCAGGCCCCTAGAAGTGTAAAAATCAGCCAACTACAGTCTGCTTCTTAACCTTTCCTGCCCTGGGGATGACCTTGGGAGATTAATAACTCCTGATTTTTGAACTCTCCTCAGGCATCTGATTTAATTATTATGACCATCATTGTGGATCTAAAAGATCAAGGTCAAGTCCTTGCTTCAAGTCTGACTTTGCCTGATTTAAGACTGGTACTTTGACTTTTTGTCTTGCACATTTTTGGCATTATTTGAAAATTTTAATGGCAAATGCATATATCAAGTGAATGAATCTTCTTCCCATTAACTGAGCCTATCTTAACATGTACCATAACTGTCTAGACTCCAAAGACTGGGGCTCACCACTCCCACCCTTTTCTTTATCATCATTTATCATTTAAGATCACCCTATATTTTACAAACATTTTTATACTATAGCAATTTATTTCAGTTTTATTATAGGATGTTTTAAAAGGTCTTGTATTATATATTATTCTTCATAACCTATAAAGTTTCTCTGTTAAAATACAGAAAACCTTATGAATTCAATTCCCTTTTTTGCTGTGTATATTTCTGGTTAAATGACATTTATTCACATGTCCTCATAAATCAATAGAAGCCACTGGTAAGGGCTTGTAATGTCTCAGGCACTAAGAAGTAATTCCATTTCATATATCAGGATGCCAAAGCCCCAAAGATGTCCAAATTCATGAATAACGAGTTATATAAGAACTATGTGTAGGTTCTTTTCTATCCAAATGCCCCTTGATTAGATGTTGCTAGTTAATCAAGAGAAGGAATGTATTTAATTTTGACTAGAACAGCAGCCTGTGTTTGATTTGGTTTTCCTAAACTGCCTTGAGACCTTATTTAATTTTTGATGACTGCATATATACACTTCTCTTCTTCTTCTTCTTCTTCTTCTTCTTCTTCTTCTTCTTCTTCTTCTTCTTCTTCTCCTTCTTTTTTTTAAAGATACAGCTGAGATATTCTTGCACAAAGGGACAGCTTTTTGGAATGCAGTTATAACTTTGTCATTCCCAGGATTCCATTCACATCATTTTAGCTGGCAGCTAACAGCCCCCCCCCAACCTGCTCATTCTGTATACAGCAAGGCTCCACTTCCACCTGATTCCCTTTGTATATTATTTATTTGCAGAGACACTGCACCTATTCCATTATGGACAACAATAGGCACTCTGGGCATTAAGTTTTAGTTCATGTAGAAAAGGCATATTTACTTTCTTCTCTCTCAGGACCACATCAACTGCGACTTTAATGTCACTTTGCTATTTCTGTTTCTAAAGTTGTACCCTCTCTCTGTGGCTGTAACTTCCTTTGATTTCTTCCCTTCATTGCCTCCATGTCTGGTGTAGGACTGAAGAACAGTCCTCTCTAGCTTAGGATTTCTGTTTCTATTGGGCTTCCTTCATCTTATTTCCTATGCTCATTTCTTGCTCTGTGGAATAATTTAGACAAAGGACATTTCCTGTACTTTCTAGAACCTTCTCCAAAGCTTTGGGCCATAAGATTTTATTACTTAAGTATTTTTGCTACTTTCTTTGCTCATAAGAAATGTATTGAACATTTTCAAATCACATAAAAGTTTAAAGGGTTTTGTAGTGAGCATCTACATGCCGACAATCCAGTTTCTAACACTGATATTTTAGTACTTAACTGATCAAGAATCTATGTACGTGCTCTTATTTTTTTTATTTATCAAATCACCCTTTTTAAAAAAGTAGATTTCAATTTATATGCAGGCCCCATATCTATCACCTTTAACAACTTTACAGGAGCAAGATATTAGCATTTAGTACTTCTTTATGTTTTTTTCTTTTGAGGTTAAATTTTATATACAATGAAACACATACATTTTAAATTTACCATTTGATATTTTGACAAATAATCTTACTTGTATAAATTTAAACTCTTTTTTTTAAACTTTATTTATTTATTTATTGGCCTTGGTGTTTGCCTGGAACTGGAACTAGAGACAGTTGTTAGCTGCCATGTGGGTGCTGGGAATTGAACCCGGGTCCTCTGGAAGAGCAGACGGTGCTCTTAACCGCTGAGCCATCTCTCCAGCCCCAAATTTAAACTCTTACTAAGACAAAAATGATTGCCACAAATTTTTTTGTTATTAAAACTCTCCTAAAGTAAGCATAGTTCTGTTATTTTGGGGGATTGGAAATTAACCCAAGACCTCACACATTGTAACCATATGCTCTATCATTGTGTAACATCCTTAGCCTTCTGATTCTGATTTCCATACACTAAATATAGTTTAAGCATTCGACATAAGCAACTTCTTATGTATACAATTCTCTTACCCAGCATGCCTTTCAGGCTCCTACATGTCATCACAAGTCCTTGGGGAG
Source organism: Sigmodon hispidus (assembly GCA_004025045.1). Classification (NCBI taxonomy): domain Eukaryota; kingdom Metazoa; phylum Chordata; class Mammalia; order Rodentia; family Cricetidae; genus Sigmodon; species Sigmodon hispidus. Next base: position 68,887 of record PVIH01002219.1, read on the forward strand.
TGGTATGATCTGAAGCTTAGCCTCATCATTTAATTTTCCTAATGTTTCAAGAAATTATTTATTGACGATAAATCAAACAGCTGCTCAACTGGGCCCAGAAACTATCATGATCTATAGTCTTGATTTCTAAGTCTTTTTGTATGGCACTGAACTTTTGGCCTCCCTCCCTTTTGCAGACTTACATTTCTAATGTTTGTTCCCAGAGGGTGGTGCTCTTTGGGGAGGCTGTTATAACCTTTGGGAGGGGTCTTAATCAGTGCTCTCTTGCTGTGAAGAGATGCCATGACCACAGCAGCTCTTCTAAAAGAAAGCATTTAATTGAGGCTTGCTTACAGTTCAGAGGTTTAGTTCCTTGTTATCATGGCAGGAAGCATGGCTTCATGCAAGCAGACTTGGTGCTAGAAGAGCAGAGAGCTCTACATCAAGACCTGTAGGTAGCAGGAAGGAAGATGAAGAGACAGTGTGCCTGACTTGAGATTTGAAAGCCCAAAGCCCACCCCCAGTGACACATTTCCTTCAATAAAGCCACACCTTCTAATCCCTCTCAAGCGATGCCACTCCCTAATGACCAAGCATTCAAATATGAGAATATGGGGACCACTCCCACTTAAACAACCATAGGAGAGATATTGCAGATGGCATGTTCTTATTTTGCAATGGTTTATATTAATTCTTAACCTAACAGAATACAGACTCACCTAGGACCCTGGGAATGCTTGTGGGAGGTATTTTAAATTGAAGGGGGATGACCCATGCACAGAGGGTGACACCATTTCCTGTAAGGGTTAAGTAGACTGGACTGTATAAGTGGCGAAAGATGGTTGAGCATTAGTCTACATTCATCCTTATTTATTTCCTGATTGTAAATGTAATCTGGTCAAAGCTGAGTGTCTTCTGCATTTCTAACACATTCCTGGATTATACTAATGTTTCTGGTCCACAGACTACCTGAAGCAGCAAGGATTTGGGGTGGATGTGTCTGTAGAATCCTTCTGGCCTGTCAGTCATTCATTTATCTCTTTTAGTTACTTTGTCCTGGATATACTGACTTCTTGATCTTGAACTTATTGCTTCTGACTTTTTCATATCTTTTTTTCAGTTCCAATAAGAATTCTTTCTATTTTAGTGCAACCACTGGTAATAAAAATGTATTGAGTCAGTTCACGAGGGAAAGGATTCTATATCCCTTTTAAAAAAAAAGTAAATGCTTTGGTAAAATGATATTTCTTTAAAATGTTTGCGAGTAAACTCATAAGAGATCAGAGAAATATATTTTTCATAGAAGTAAGGAAAACATGATTTGTTTAAGAAACAGAACTCATCAGCCTTTACACAGTATTTCAAGGAAGTGGCATATTCAGATATAAAAAATTAGGAAGAATTTACAATAATAATGATAATTATAGCAGTAATGATCATGAAGATAAGTAAGATTTATAAAGCACTTGCTCTCAGGGCATTTCTTTGAACACTGAAAATAGTATCTCACTCAGCTCTAGAATTATTAGTAATTACCACTCATCATTTCCATTTTATAGGAAAGAAAACAAATTATCCAGAGGCTAGTGCTATTCACTGAGATTGATAAAAAGAACAATAGTTCACTGAAGATATCCATCAAGGACAGAGGTTCTCCCCCAGTTTGTATAGTCCACAGACTTTCAGTGGTATTTGCAGACATCAAAATTTCAAAGATGTATTATTGAAACATGTGACTTCCTTTCACTACCATTTTTCTTTTATAATAAAATTGAATCATTCTTCCCTCCCTTTTCTCCCACCCTATACACCACACCTCATTCTCTTTCAAATTTATGGCTCAATTCCTTTTAAGCATTGCTACATGTATATATGCATATACTTAAACACATGTATTCTCAAACATGACATGCTCAGTCTATATAATGTACTCATAGGTATGTTTTCAGGACTTACCATTTGGGCTGGGTGCTCTTCCCTGGAGAAGACTATTTCTCCTGCTCTTGGCAGTCCTTAGTAGTCTATAGCTCTTTATGTAGGGCTGAGGCCTTATGAACTTCCCCTGTCCACTTAAGCAGAAACATATGAATTTTGAACAGTTTAAAAATCCTGAAAAAAACAATGAGTAGCATAAGGTTGCTGTTACTTCAGAGAGATTTTTCCAGAAAATGCTATTTTTTTTTGAATTTTAGTGTATTTACCAAACTATTTAGTTATTTATTTTCTGTGATTAGGATGATTAAACATGGATTCCTGCATGCTAGACAGGTGCTCTACCATTTGGCATACTCCTAGTCCTCTTTACCCTCTGTATTATCCAAGGTTCTTTAGAGAAATAGGAATGGCAAAATGAATATATATTCATTCTCTCTCTCTCTTTCTCTCTGTGTGATTTATTAGAGTGGCACATAGATTGTGGTCCAGCTAGTTCAACAATCGTGGTCTACAAAAGTTCACGAATACATTAGTTGTTCAGCCCATGAGATTGGGTGCCTCAGCTGGTCTTTGGTATACCTGAATTCCTGAAAAAGTAGGCTCTAACACCTGTGGAGCGAGAGTAAGGGAAAGCAAAGACAGAAAGCTTCATTCCTCTATGCCCTTTATGTAGGGTTCCAGCAGATGTGGCTCAGACTGAAAGTGGATCTTCCTACCTCACAAGATCTGAATTAAAGGTGATCTTCCCACCTCAAAATATTTAATTAGGAAAAAAAATTCCTCTCAAGTATACACAGTTACTTGAGTTTTAGTTAATTTCAGATGTAGTTAAGTTGACAGCCAATAAAGACCGTCATACCCTTTTACTTTAAAATGCTTTATTCATTCTGCGTTGAGAAGTTCTCCCAAGAGCACATGTCTGAGATGAATTCTTACTAAGTACTTTGATTTCATACTTCACAGTATCTATACAAGCATATGCTGATGTGAATGTTATTTTTTATGCTAGAAATTGTTTTCTAGGGATGAAACCTATATTTCTAAAACTGCATCTAGTTTTAATTTTAAGTATTATCCTGGTAGCCTGGCAATTCTCCTGAGGACTATTGGCCTAAATCCATGAAGGCTTGAGTGTATTAATGCACAGGGGGATTCCTCAACATGGTGTGTACTTTTTTCCTGAAGGGCTTACCTTGTTAATCTAGGGCTTGGTGCATGTTCAGGAAATAAGTATCAGTAGCCATTGTTCATTGAGTAAATTCTCTGAGTCAGGCTATGATTCATAAAGCCACATGGTATATATCCAAACCCAGGTTCTCAGTGGCAGATCCCATCTTTGTGTTTGTTGCTGATTCCTCATCTGCACTGTGACCTTGGGCTGTCTAGAGGTCATGTGCTGTGCTTCCAGCTGCCAAGCTGTACATAGTATTCATGTCTAACATCTCAGCAGGCTCTCTGCTCTTCTTCAACCTATGAGGGACTTTCTGTAACACATCCATAAACAGAGTGTAAAAGCCATGGGCATGGTCTAGTCAAAAAGCAAAAGTACATTTTATCTGAACTCCGAAATTCTCTCTGAATCTAAGATCAGAGAAACTTTTGCCATTTGAATTTTTTTTTAAAAATAAGTACGTTATACTCATTTTCCAATTTTCTTATATTCAGACTTAGATGTTTTCCCAACTTGACTTTGTAATGAGTTGATCCCATCAAAGTTTTATATTTACTCTCCATGTTGAAACCATCTTGGGCTCTTAAGTAGCCATTTAATGTAGGCAGTTTCTCCATTGTGCAGTGAATTTGGAGGAGCTGATTCCAGGACCCCAACTGCAGTCTCATTGTTCTTAGATACTCAGCACATGTATACTCATGTATTTATCCTAAAAAGTGAGAACTTCATTTTTAGAGGCCTTACTTTACTCATCTTCACCTTCATCTCCTGAGGAGCCTCTCTGGTAATATGATCTCATTTTACACTTGGGAACATAGAGGGCCTGAGAGATGAGATTGCTCAGTGCATTATCCCAAGGCTAGTGCCAAGGTACTCAGACAGATACTGTAGGCTTTCTTGGCTGAACACCTCATTTATAGCCCAGAGTTAGGAAAAATAGAACTCCTCTCCGACAGAAAAGCAAACATATAATTTAGGTATCATTTCCATCAATTAGCACAGTGAGTGTAAATAGATTTATTTTTTAAAAAAACTTTTTAATAGGGTTAAAGCTCCCTATTCCAATTAAGTTTTTGGGGATAAATCAGTTGAGACATTAACAGCTTTAAAACATAGCTCATCTGCTGATGTGTTTTGGAATTTATGTTTGGGATATGAAGTATGCTGATTTCCTGGAGATTCAAGAATGCAAAAACCCTGTTTTTGTTTCAACAATCTTCTCTAGAACAACTTTTTACAGTTATACAGAGAGAACATCTAGGTAGTTTAGGAGATGTTTGTCCCATCCAACTCTTGCTTTTCTAAAAATAAAAACAAAACACACAAATCATACATGCTTTACACATACCACCTACCCATCCCTACACACATACATCACACACACCACACACACATTCATACACACACCGCACAAATCTCCTTCCCCCACCAATAGCTGATCTTAAAAGAGGAGAAGCTTCCTAGGAAGATGGTATTTGTATAAGGCTCTCAGTTCTCTCTCCTGATTCAGACCCATGGTGACCACAGTCCAGCCAATCCCTTGGTTTGCCAATAACCAATCAGATTTTCTGGCCCCCTCTCATTTGCAATAGTGTCTCAGGAGAATACAGTAGTTCACAGAAGTCCAGGAGACTAATATCTTTCATGAACAGAAATCAAACTCAAGGAGAAACAGAGGAGAATGATGTGGGACAGAACACAGCTCAGCATGTTTCCAGTGTGCATACATGTGTGCTCTGAGTAGTAAGTTAAAACATTCACCCTTATGTGGGCATCTCAAGGCCAGAGGTCAAGGGCAGGTGTCTTCCTCCATGGATTTCTTCCTTACCTTTTTCGAGGCAGTCTTGTCACTGAAGCAGGGTTCATCAATGGGCTAGATTCACTGGCTGTGTCTCCTGACACCTGCTTGTCTTTAAGCATTGATTCACCAAGCTTTTACATGGGTGTTGAGGATTTGAACTCAGGTCCTTGTGCTTGTCTAACAAGCCCTTTACCTTCTGAGCCATCTCTCCAGCCCCGAGTGTGAAAGCTTCTTGGTACCCTGCACATCCTCTGACATCCACTTGGGCCTTTGTCTACCACTTGTCTAGATATTCTCCCAAGTGCTGAATTATAGATTGTGTGTCACCATGCAGGGCTTTAAATCTTTTTTAAAAGTAGATTTTCTGCTATTTAGTTCTAGACATTTTCTGGTCTTAGTTTTTATTTTAACTTTATTTGTAGATTTTGCAGCCCTGGGGAATGAACCTAGGGAAAGTGTTCTCCCTCTGAGTCAGATCTGAGTTCCTCATCTTTCTTTCTGTTTTGAGACTGGCTACAAACTTGCACAAGGATGATCTTCAACTGTTTCTCATACTTTGAATTCCAAGTTCTGGGATTACAGCCAGGTTCCATTATACAGGGTAGACCCTGAGCTCCTTAGGTCTTTACTATCACCATCCCAGGTACCTCATGACAGCCTCAGGCGTCCTTAATATCTTCTTTAATCCCAAGCAGAAAATTTCCTTGGGTTATGACCATGTTATGTTCTTACTTCAGTCAGGTGTCTCCTCTGTAAAGTCACAATGCTAGCTCGTGTGTTAGCCTTCCAACAGGTCCCCCGTTCTCTCCTTTGCCTAGCTTTGCTTCGCTTACATTTGTTTATTTGAGACAATGTTTCACTACATAGGCCCAGCTAGCCTCAAACTCACAGTCTTCCTGTCCCAGCCTTCTACATTTGGGGAATAGAGGCATGCTCCATCAAGCTCTGATTTTCATGTTCTTCTGAAGAGCAGAAGCCCGCTGGGAGAAGGGCCTCAGTCTCTCAGCTTGACTTCGAGAGGCTTCCATGCTTTGCAGTTAGCCCAGCAGCTGGGCCTGCACTTTCTGAAGATGTTTTATATTACATGTTGCTGGAGGATTCCCTTTGGCCCTCCATTCCTTTGCTGTCTGTATAATGAAGGCCAGCTCAAACTGGGCTGCCTTCAATATGTCCTTTGGGAATCTACCTTTACCTAAGGGATTTCTCTTTAGGATCCTGCTGTGCTTAATCTGTCCTTGAGTACTTACTATATACTGGGCTTTGCAGACTTTGGTCTCCATGGGGACACTGTTTTATACAGCCATGTGCCTCCCCACAGGATACCTACCTACATGGCCTTCTTTGCTCTGCCAGGTGTGCAGTAAATCTTTGCTGCATGAATGACTGCATGATTCAACCCCAGTTAAGTGACTTTTATAAGACATTCAGCCTGTAAAATGTGCAGTTGGAAGAGAACCCACAGGTCCTCGACGCCATTCCAAGATGCTCATTTTGATTCACAAATGGCTCATTTGAGAAAATTAGTTCTCCCATCAAGGGTTATCTGTTTGCTAATTCAGAAAAAAATGAGCCAGACAAATGTGAAATGATTTGAGAGATGGAAAGGTAGTCTTAAACGTTGCTCCACTAAAGTAAGGCAACAAACAAGCCTCCCACATCAGATTCGTGGTGAATTCTGGGAGGCTGTGGCAAAACTGGAGGTGCAGTAAGAAGGGAGAAGAATAAGACACAGTGCAGGGTGCAGTGGTTTTCTTCAAGTACCCATGCCCCCAGAATCTGCCGTCTGACATGCTTTTGACTATGCAGGATTAGTGGAGCCTGGTTTAGCAAGGGTTAGGGCAGTTTATTTTCTATTATCATCATAGTAAACATCTGAAAGCTTTGCAAGCTAACTGTATTAGGCTTAATCTTTCAAGTTCTACTCATCATTTAAGCTACATAGTTAATTGATTAAGGGGAAATTGAAAATGAAGCATGAAATGAGTGGTGGGCGAAGGCTGTAATACAGGCCTGAAGTTGTAAATTTCTGGTTAACTGTGTGAACTCAGTTTGATTACTAGCACCTGATTCAGAGCAGCAAGTTAGCACCAAATGTGGGCTTTTTAGACACCCCCCTTCTCTGCTTCCCTCGGTGTCTGAGTCTCTTTATCTCTCTCCCCTCCCCCGCTTTTCTATTCTAAGAAGACTAGCTTTCTCTATCTGCTCTAATCTTAAGAAATCAACCCTTTGAAATAAACCCCAGAAAAGCAATCACTTGGCCTGTCTGATTTGGGGCAGCAAACTCTGGTTCCTCTGATGATCCCACGTCCTTCCCACTAGGCATCTGATTTTCTGTGGGCAGAGATGCTTCTTGATTGTGAGGGAAGCACATGGTCTCTGCCCATTTCTCCATCTCTATGGAGAAAAACATGAGAAGGTGATGTTCTGCCCAGTGATCATGATGCAGATATTTAACACAATGGGTGCTGTATTCTTTGTCATGTTCAAAGTGGGAAAATAAATCATTGTTCATTCTACGGTTTTGGGTTTAGGAGATCTGGCTTTCGGGTAACTCTGGAATTCAAGCATCATGCATGAGGTGGGGCATGTTTGTCAGTCCAGCAAGACGTAGAGACAAGCAGCCAGGCCAAGCGATGAGAAGAAAGTCATGAAGATGGTAGTGATTAAGCCAACTACATGTCCTGCATGGTTTACATAGGACAATATTACCAGATGCCCTTGGAAGTCCACAGGGAAAGGTGTGATATGTGATAAGAGAGGTGGCCTGTGAGGTAGAAGATGATGTCGGGTACTCATTGGTCTCTGTATTCTGGCCCCAGGCCTGTGATGAGTGTCTGGATTTTGGAAAGGGACTTGCTGCTTCTGGGCTTCACAGTCACCAGTGCAGAGAGTGTCTGTCTACAAGGGGCCTTTTGGCAGTGAGAAATGACAGTGTTCAAGGAGGGCTCCAGCTTGTCCCAGTGCTCAGAAATTGTGTATGAATATAACAGGAGGCACAGACAGCCTAGGTTAAGAAAGAAGAGTGTGTTGGGGACCTTGTCAGTTCTTGGCGGCAGCAGCTCAGTTGACTTTGAGTCATCTCCCTGCTTTGCTGATGGAACTGAAGGGCATGTATAGATCTGTAGTCAAAAGCATAGATCTTCCCCTTTTCCTTGGATTTACATGCCCAAACTGTTTTCAGTAAATTTGTCTCCTAACTTGGATGGGCTAAGAGGTTAATTAGAAAGCAGGAGGTAGGTCTCTCTGAGTGTACACAGAGGTAAATGCAAAGGTGATGACACCTTCAATGTCATGCCCTACATTTCACCAGGGTGACTGGTGCTTCTGAAGATCCCAAGATTGGCATGTGTTCACTGGGCCTTTATAGCAGGAGGTCGCAGTGAGGGACACTCTCTCCTGTAAATGATGACAGCTTGGAACTCAGAGCCGAGTAAAGAGTGACAAGAAACACAGGACAGTTGTCCCTGACTTTGGGTGAGGACAGTGACATGAGGACCGGTTGTATAGCCTGAGATTTGCTGCATTTTAGATTATTTCAAATTATTACTCAACTAACAACTTTTACTATGTCTACATTTCAGAATGTGTATGAACACGCATGCAGGCTTTTGCTGTGGTGCAGGTGGAGGTCAGAGGAAACTTGGGGGATTGTCTTTGTTTTCAGTCTTGTTTGAGATGGTCTCTTAGCTGCTGTGTGTGCCAGGCTGGCTGGCCCAGGAACTCCTGGATTTCATGCCTTTGCCTCCCATTTCCTGGAGGTGCAGAATTACAGCTGCTTGTGCTATGGTTGCATTTTATGTGCAGGTTCTGAGCATCAGGACTCAGGTGGGCAGGGTATGTGCTAAGTGCTTTATCCACTGAGACACCTCCCAACTCTAAAAATGTTTACAGTTATAATCAAATGTTACAGACTCTTTCTAACTTGTCTTCTCTTCTTCTTCTCTTATTATAAAGGTTCACTGAGAGTATACCAAGATTACCACATAGCCAGGACAATCCCTTATTTTATATTATTATTGGCATTGTCTTCTTAGTGCTAGAGATTGAGTCAGGGCCTCACACATGCAGAACCAACACTCTACCACCTACATCCCAGCCATGCTCATTCTAAGTCATCTGGAAACCAAATTTAATTTAAATCTGTGATTTTAACTCCTCTTTGCATATACTAGTACATGTTTCTAGGCTCTGGGGATGGGCCTGTTGACATGTTTTATTATTATTGTTCTGTAAACAATGAATACTCAGCAGGTTGGAGCTTAAGAAAGACACAAAGGGGCGAAACTTGTACAAATGCTCTTTGTCACTCCCTGGTTTCCATCTTCCTTCCTTTACCTCAGAAAACAACCATTATCTTCTCAATGCCAAAGAGGGTTTCATGGTGAGAATTCTTTCTATGGCACCGCAGCAGTTTCTGAGATTGTGAGGAGAACTGACTGCCAATTAATGGCATCCAAAGATGTCTGTACCTCCACACATTCATGCCTACATGTGTCAACCTAAGTGCATAATAAGGGACAAGGCTAGGTCATGAGACCTTTGCATAACCAATTTCATCTGGTTGATTTGGTATCTTTAAAGAGTTATCGACAGCACTGTATTCCAGAGAATAAGAAGAGAACGTAAGAAGTAAACCCTGACCTGGAGATTTGTGGGAGGACAACTCTACCTAAGAGAGAATCAGAGAACAATATTGTGCTAGCTGCTGAGTCAAATACAATGCAATTACAGTATTGTCTGTAGTATAACCACCTGGGTATTGGAAAAAGGCAGTGGTCTTGGCTGTAGTAGTAATAGTTACAGGAACTTTATGGAAGAGGGAAGCCTGGAGAGAGAGATCAGAGGGGACAACAGACAGGAGATCTGGGGACATCAGATATATCAAAGAATACTCATGAGTCAGTAGAGAGATGAATGCAGGCATCAAGAATCTAATCCTACTCCAGGAGTGAGGAGAAACCTATTGATTTACTTGCTTGATTTGATGGCAATCTTCTTTATTACTGTTTGAGAATTTCATACATGCATGTAATGTATTTTGATCAAATCTCCATTCTGTCTTTCTAATCCTTTCCTACCCTCCACCTCTTCCCTCCCAATTTCATATGTTCTTTTTAAAAACTGTCTTAGGGTTTCTATTGTTGTGAAGAGATAACATGACCATGGCAACTCTTATAAATAAATTAAAAAAAAAATCCCATTTAATTGAGGTGGCTAGCTTATAGTTTCAGAGGTTCATTCCATTATCATCATGGCAGGGAGCCTGTAGGTGTACAGGCAGACATGATGCTGGCTACATCCTGATCAGAAGGCAACAGGAAATGGTCTCAGTGAAATACTGAGGGGATGTTTGAGCAAAAGAAACCACAAAGCCTGCCCCCACAGTGACACACTTCTTCCAACAGGGCCACACCTACTTCAACAAGGTCACATCTCCAAATCCTGCCACTCTCTTTGGTGGCCATTTTCTGTCAGACATTCACAGAACCTGCTTAGTCCTTTTAGTGCTCCCAGTGTGTGCATGAGTGTAGGGCCATCTCTTAAAGCTGGGTAGCCTTTCAGGAAACACATCACTGAAGAAAACTGATTCTCCTTTCCCCAGCATTCTTGATGATAATCTTGACAAAACAAAATAAACTCCCCAGGGTCACCAGCTTGCCTTCACTTCAGGGAGTGGGAATGTGCACAGGAAACTTGGTAGTTGGAGAGAAACAGTTCTTACCTTAGACTTGGCCTCAGCTCCGTTCACATGCCCCACTGTGGTCTTCTCTACTCTTCTCACTCATGAGTAGAACTGTGGAGTTCTTTTAGTGTGTAGCCCACTCAGCACTGTGCATACTCTTTGGAAATTCTGTTCTCCTGGTTTATAAGAGTCATGTTGACTTGGCCTTTCTTCAGAGATCCTTTCCAGCTCTAGAAATGAGAAAGGAAACATATAATATATGTCACAGAATTCAAAGATTTCTGATAAGAAGGTGATCCTGCAGCTCATCTTTAAAATGTATATTTTATGAATGTTTCTAACTTAGTGGAAAATTACTTAATCATAATTTATTGGCTCAGGCCCTGTGGGCAAGTTTTTGCTGTGGTCTTCAGAGCGAAGACAGGGAGAAAGGCATGAAAAACTTGGAGGAGGGTTATGGAACTTGTCATTTTTATTATTTAAAAATTTCTCTCTCTGAGTATATAGCTCTGGCTGCCCTTGAACTTGCAGTCTCTGGTCTCTGCTACCTGAGCTCTGAATTATCACTATAGGATTGTAGGTATGTACTACACCACCTAGATTGTTCATTTTTGGTTTATAAAGATGTTTCTAAAGGTACCTTTGTTTATAAGACTTGCTGTTTTATATATAAGGACTTCTTTTTTATAAAAATAATGGAACCATTTGATTCTGCACTCCTACTGTGTATTATTTCAGTGTTTGGAAGTCTTACTGTGAACCTGCTCAGCAGTTTATATACAGGGTGCAAAAGAGAACACACTTATGTGCTGACCCTGCAAGTGGGTCCAGAATTTACCTGGCTTCTGTCAGCTTGTTTCTGCCTTTCTTTCCTTTTCAAATGCTTTCTTTTGAAGGGAGCTCAAGGTTAAGAGTGGATAATTTGCTGCATTTGCCCAGAGCGGCTTCTTGTAAAGGCTGTTTTGCTAGGCTGTTCAGGGAGGCTTGATAAGTATATAGCTTTATCTTTGAAGTTGTATGCCCTTTTCCATCACTGGTGCCTGAAACCATTCCAGGGTTAATTAACACAGTTACATAGTAGAAATAAGAAATGGCCATGAAGAGGAACAGAAGAGCCAGCTGCTCAGAGCCAGAAGCAAAGGAGAGAAAACATCTTGTCTCTTTTAAAAGCACTTAAGCCATTCAGCTGCTGTACAAACTGTGTTGGGCCTTCTTAAATACATATTAATAAGGCAGAAGGAGATCAATGTAGGTGCAGTGCAGTCTGTCTCTCTGGCCTTACATTATGACCTTAATGATAATGGTAACATCTCAGCCAACCTCATAGTTCTGTCTGAGCACCAGGTATTGTATTAAAGATTTCATGTAAGGACTTCTTAACCTTAGAGTGATGAACAATGGAATAATTCTTTCTTGTGGGAGCTGTAAAATGTTCAGTGGCATCCTGGTCTCTGCTTATTAGATGCCAGAAATAGTTCTGTTCTTCAAAGTGTGGTAACCCCGAATATCCCCAGATTTTGCCTGATATCCTCATAAAAAAGTGTAAGCATTCCCTTGCAGACTCCGAGGCCTTCCAGACTTCCCACAGGGCATCACTTGTTCTGGATTTCATCTGGGAAGGAGTAGAGCTGCTGCCACACCCCTGGGTGTGGCTATGCAAACATGGGTCTACCTGCCCTCTTAGAGATTTTCTTCTGCTTCTCCTACATCCCTGCTTCCCTGTTAATATACTCTAATGTGGTACTTCCGGTGTTGAGACTTTAATTATGTGCAGAAAACCAACAAGGTGTATTAATAGTTTATGCAGATAACCTTGTTTGAATTTCACTGGGTGAGAGACACTACGATCATCTCCATTTGGCCACCATAAGTGACCAAAGGTAAAGAAACTTGCTGTTCTGGCCAAGATATTAGAAGTTTAAGCAGTGAGGGGCCTAACCATACAGCTAATCAGTCTACTATAACAAATTCCATGCTCTTCCTAGCTGTGGAACAATCTATGTACACTGTAAATATGTATTATGCTGTGCCACAATGCTTTTGTACACTGTAAAGATTTGTCACTTGAACTGGTTTAATAAAGTGCTGATTGGCCAGTAGCCAGGCAGAAAATATAGATGGGATGACCAGACTAGGAGAATTCTGGGAAGAGGAAAGGCAGAGATACAGTTACCAGTCAGATGTAGAGGAAACAAGATAAGTATGCTGGACTTAGATAAGGTACCAAGCCATGTGACTAAACATAGATAAGAATTACAGATTAATTTAAGTGTAAGAGCTAGTTAGTAATAAGCTTGAACTAATGGCTGAGCGTTTATAAGAAGTATTAATCTCCAAGTCAATTGTTTGGAAAGCAGCTGCCAGGTACTTGAGAGTTTTTGGTGGAACAGAAACTTCCCACTATAGTATTAAAAAAGCCAACTTCCCAAAAGATAGACAGGTAGAGAAGAATGGGCAGGACTTGCAAGCAAAAATAGAGTGTAGGGAAGTATCTCAGGAGTATAAGGAAATACAGAGAAAAGCAAGATGAACTTGTGTTGAAAAAAGGTACTGCCATGTGGCAGACCATAGATAAGAAATATGGGTTAATTTAAGTTGTAAGAGCTAGTTAGTAACAAGCCTAAGCTATCAACTGGGCATTTATAATTAATATTAAATCTGTGTCATTATTCGGGAGTGGCTAGAGAGACAGAGCTGACTGGTGGTACTGACAAGAAGCTTTCTGTCAGTGAGTGACCACCCTAGTAGTGATAGTCAAGTGCCATCTTGGCTAAACAAATCTTAGTCATGTATGTTGCCTTGACTACAGAACCAAGAGTGTTAGCATGCCTTATACTTCACAGACCTTGCTACTTGAGGTACAGACATAATCAGATGTTGCCTGATCCACACTGTCCTATTAAATGAAAGATTTCAGACATATTACATGACACATGACAGCAGCAGCAAATACGTGAACTTTATATGACTATTTAACTCATTTTAACACTCTGTTGTATTTGCTTGAGTGTTTAATTTGAAAGGGATATATTACAAAGATTTCTAGTTCCCCTTCCACTGTCTTCCTTTCCAGAGATTGTCTCTATCACCAATTTGGTTTATACTTTTATACCCCATGGCTTGTATGTGTCACAAATAACACATTGTCATTTCTGTGTTTATAAGCATCACTTGAATGTTTTTATGATGGAATCATTACTATATTCTTTTACTTAGCATTAAAATGTTTATTTTGAAATGATTTTAGCTGATTTTTTTTTAAACTGTTACCAACTTACTTTATTGTGCATATTTGTCAAGAGCAAGAAACCAACTACTAACTAATTTTCAGTTTTATTTACATTTTGCTATATTTCCCAGTAATGTTTCTTTTCTGTTTTGGGATTCAATCCAGAAATTAACCACCTTGTATTTAGATAAATTATTTATCCCTCTCTGTTTTGAGATATATTATACATTTTTCAGTTGACTCAGTAGTTCTTATGTATTTACAACCAACTTTAGAACAGATTATTAATCTCTAAAGACATTCTGCTCTGGTTGGCATTCCTGTCCCATTCTCCCCTGGCTCTGTGCAACCACTGTGCCTGTACAAATTTCCCCAATTAGAGCTTCACAAATGGAGAGAATCTTATGCTGTGTAGTCTTTTGTAGTTGCCTTCACTTGCCCTTAGGATTCATCTTGTTGTTTCATAGATGAATAATTTATTTCTTTTTATTTTGGATGACACTCTTTTGTGTTTATTACTCTATTAGTGGATAGATGGGGGTGCCTGTGTTTTGGTATGGTGATTAATGTTTCTAGGGCCACACAGTGCTGTTTTTCTTTTCACAAATGTTTGTTTTTAATACTCTTTAGTAGACATGTAGGAGAGGAATTGCTTGATCTCTTGGACACTTGGTTTATCAGAAAGAGTTGCCTCAGTTTGAGATTCTTACCAGCAGTGTACAAGGGATTCAACTTTTCAACATCCATGCTAGTATTTGCTATCTGACTTTTTATTAGAGCTATTGCAGTGCATGTGAAATGGTATGCCATTATAATTTTCATTTTCACTTTTCTGAAAATGCCCCTCAGGCTTGCTTACAGCCTGATATTACAGAGACATTTTCTTAATTGAGATCCCCTCCTCAATTGACTTTCTAGCTTGTGTTAATTTGATATACAAATAGCGAACACTCACTCTCTCTCTCTCTCTCTCTCTCTCTCTCTCTCTCTCTCTCTTCATCCATTCATTGGTGGACATTTTATCTAAATCTTGGATTTAATCTTGGTATTTTGTAATTTCACTGCTCTAGAAATGAACATACAGGTATCTGAAAAACTGATTTCATTTCTTGTGGATTTTTACATAAAATTACTGGACCCCAATGTTTGTAATTTAGATGAGTGTTATAAATTCACTTTTTCCTCTTTGCTTCATATTGTTTCTGAGATCTATTTAACTTTATTTAATTCCTTACAAATTAAAACCACATATTATTACATTATAAACATTTAAAATTATTTCCATACAATGTAATTGTTTTATTCAGCTCTAAGAAATAAAATTATAAAATTTGCAGGAAAATGGGTGGAGCTGGAAAGTAGATTATGTGATAGAATTTTGGACTAGAAAGACAGCATATGTTCTCTCTCATATGTATAATTGATAGGATAATTCCCCCACCCAGTGTACCACCTATTTTATTTTCTGCCAAGTACCTTCTAGTCATTGGTAGAATTAAGTTCAGAATAGATGTTTCTTTAGTAGTTTCCTTCAATTTCAGGTTTATGACTACTACACAAGTCCTATATTGGTCTTTTTCTTTGTATGTGTGCTGGTTTTTGAGACATGCTTTTCCTGGCTGTCTTGAAACTCACTTTGTAGGTCATGCCAGCCTTAAATTCATAGAGATCCATCTACCT
The DNA here is from genome assembly GCA_004025045.1 of Sigmodon hispidus. NCBI lineage: Eukaryota > Metazoa > Chordata > Mammalia > Rodentia > Cricetidae > Sigmodon > Sigmodon hispidus. Next base: position 84,365 of record PVIH01002219.1, read on the forward strand.
CTGCCTCCCAAGTACTAGGATTAAAATTATGCACCACTACACCTGACAATTTTTTTTTTAATTTCAATAAGATTTCAATTTTCCTGGGCAGGGGAGATGCCTCAGTGGTTAAGAGCACTGACTGTTCTTCTGGAGGACCTGAGTTCGATTCCCAGCATCCACATGGCAGCTAACAACTATCTGTAATTCTAAGATCTGACACCCTTACACAGTTATACATGCAGGCAAAACACCAATTCACATAAAAATAAAAATAAATATTTTTAAAAAATTCAATTTTCCAAATGGCTGAGGTCTCCTACTATTCTTTTTTTCTTTACAGTTTACCTCCAAAGCAAATCATACATTTCCCCATGAAATCAAAGAGGAATGTTGAAAAGTGCGTGAGAGGTGAGCCATTTACATGACAAAGAAACTTTCACATCTGTTAGCAGGATGCTGAGCAAATAGGCACAGGAAGAAATCAGAGACTCACATACGCACTCTAAACCACATCGGACCAGCACTTACCCCCCCCCCCACTGTGCAAACGAGTGGCCTTTCTGATCATCAGGACTTCAACAAAGGCTTGTCTTCCATCAGCCCCACTCAACTCTTGTGACTCATTTTTACATATCGGTGACATACATGACTGTTATCAGGGATGCCACATGGAAGTGGATGAAAGTTATTACTTAGATGAAGCCAACTTCTTTTTTTGGTGGGGGACTTACTGATGAAAAGCGGGGAGGGGGAAGTAAGTATTCCTCCTTTACTTGCTCATTATGGGATCATTTTATCCACCGACTTGCTATCTGCATATGTGAGTTCTTTTCAATCATCATTTTATAGTTAATGAATTGCCATTTTGATCTATTAGGTTTCTTCTCAGTGGGAACTGAGATAGGAATTCACTTTTCCTTACCTTGCTCATGCACTGTGGAAATACCTTCACCAACGTGGAAAACTATGAGATCCCAGCTCTCCCTGAAGGAGGAACATTTTTCTTTGGATTAGGGTTTCTTGATATTGGCTCTGTTGGCCTGTTGTACCACATAATTGTTCATTAAAGTGCTATTCTGGTCATTGGAGAAGGTTCACAAGGAACCCTGGTCTACACCTAGAAGAGGCCAATGCTATTGCTCTCTTTAGTTGTGCCAAGAGTATCTGTAGATTAAGAGTCCCCACACAAACCTGGTCACTTCCTGTTTAGAGCCACTCTTTCCCATTCTTTGAATTATGAAGAAAATGACTGTGCATGACCAATTAACCTGATATTTGTCCTATAGTGTAGTAGGTACTTTCCCCATGTCTGTTATGAAATATTTCAACAAAAGTCACTTTAGGGAAAAGGGCTGATTTTGGCCCATGGTTTTAGGGCCATGGTAGCAGAAGCTTGGAGTAGCTCATTCTATTGCATCTGCAGACAGGAAGCAGGAAAAGGTGGATGCTGGTACTCAGGTAGCCTCACTTTATGCTGTCTATGATCTCAGCCCACTGAAGCTTTATTGTCTGTATTGCTGCCTATGTTTAGGATGGGCGTTCCCTGCTTAGTGAGCCTACTTTAGATACACTCTCATAGACATGCCCAGAGGCTCATTTCTTTGGAATTCTAGAACTTATTAAGGTGATGTTCAGACTTAAGCATTTCATATTGCTTCTAACAGTGTATTAGAATCACATATAATTATAAATATAAATCATTTTGTGTTTGAAAATGGCTTTATGATCCCAAACTGAAAACAGTTATAAGGCATCAAATATTGTGACAATGATTTGTACCTTGTTATTTAATGTTCTGATATGACTAAGGTCATCTAATTTACTATCAGCAGGTGTTGGAGAACTCATTGCACGTCAAAATGGAAGCATAGAGTAGATACAGTGATATATCTATTGCACATATTTTAACAGGGAGTCATCCACTCTCATTTATTGCCTGTGTTATATGAGGGTGAATTATAGGATCTCACAGAAAAGGTGTATCTCTTTTTATGAACTCATAACTCAGAAGTAGTAGCTGAATGGATCTGGAGAATCTTCTCCCTCTTAAGAAAATAAAAGGCAGCATAGGACTCAGGGAAGTTTGGGAATTTGAATGCTCAGAACAATTTCTGTGCCAAGAGGAATACTGAAGCTCATAATCAGAAGGTACATGCAAAGGCTATTGTCTTTTGTCTTTATTGTTGTGATCTAATGTTGTAAGCCAAAAATTTCCAAAGTGACATGACTATTCTGAGGTATCATGCAAATTGGTCAGAAGGTTATTTTTATTTTCAGTGGGAAATCCATTCATTTTCCCATTTTATAGCTTGGAAAAAAATGGCCTAGAAGGATATTATTTATCTGGCAGAAACTATTTCAGCTCTGATGGTTAAAAACAATGCTACAGTTCTCTGAGTATTTACCATGTAAGTCACATGACACAGAGCTTAACACTTGGTGATTCTGATATCAAAGTGCCAAAAACTTTGCCTGGAAAATTTCATTGGACCTTTGTGTTAGTCTTGGGAGACCGTAGCATTGCCAGCATTTGAGAGAAGCAGAATGGAAGCAAAAGATTAAACAAACCTTGATGAGTCAAGACACAAACCCATGTCCTTCTAATTCTAAAATCATGACCCATCCTCACTGATACTGTTCCATACAGCAGTCATTAGTGACATGTCATTAGAGAACAATTAAACTGAGGCCGGCCAGAACTACATTATATACATTTGATTTTAAAGACAGTGTGCTAAACAGTGTGAAATAACTAAGATTTTTAATATATTGAAACTGAAAAATAAAATGTGCCTTATTTAAATCAATTTTATCTATTTTTTCTTAAATAACTCTACTGTGGCTGTCAGGAATATCACCTTGTGATGTGTCTCTGTAGGACACTGATGCTAGACCTAGACAGTCTCTGACTCTCTGTATTCTATGCCACAGCTCTCTGAGCATGCCCAGAGCAAGCTTTGCTCGCCTTATCTAAAGCATCACTAGAAGCTAATGAAGAAACATGATGACAGACATTTTCATGAGTTCCCTTTTAGCCAGAGTTGAATGAACTTCAAAAACTCAGAAAACAGACTTAAAAGATAACAAATTCCAACAACAAGGAAGAGCTCCATCATTTCTTCTTCCCTTTGCCCATCCCTTGTTTTGTCCCCTGCTTCATCAACAGATGCCAGGAACACTTAGAATAGTCTAAGAGTAAGTCTAACACTGAGTGATACCCATCATTACAGAATACACTCCCCAGTAGAATTGATCTGTTTTTATAAGGTTGCATTAAGAATGTAACACAGTTTAGATGGCTGAAACAGTACAGCTTCCCCCCACCCTCCTACCCCCTAAACTCCCCACCCCTCACCCCTCCACCTTGACAGCTTTGGAAGCTTGAAATTTGAGATCAAGGTATTGCCAGGTTGGTGCCATCACTCTTCTTCTTTATAAATTCTTATCTTCTCCCTGTGCCTCTGTCTTGTTTTTCTTCTGTATGTACCTGTGTCTATATTGCTTCCTTCTCTGGGGATACTAGTCGTATTGGACTAAGATCTACTCATTTGATTATCTTCATGAAAACCTCATTTCTAAAAAAACATTTGCGCTTTGATGTCTTTGGGTCAGGACTTGACCACATGAACATTTGTGGGGATACAATGAAGCCCACACCATGAAGTAAATGCTATGGCCAAATGGAAAATGGAGCATTTAAGTTCTCATGGGTTGCATGGTGAGAGTGTCCAGGGAGTTTTTACACACTTGAGGTGGCCAGCTAACCTTTGAAAGATTAATCCTTTTTTGACTTCAATCTATGAGCTGAGTTTGATCTCAGTATAAGCAGAACTTGATGAAGCTATTGATGGTTGCTAGGACTGAATTGTCTACTCTCATATTGTTGACATCATAATCCTCAGAATGAGCATATGTAGATCTAGAGCTTTTAGGAAAGTGGTTAGAGTTCAATGACATCAACAAGGCAGAACCCTAATCTGATAGGACTGCTATTCTGCATCTCTGTGTATTTTGTTTGGAAGCCCAGGCTGATAGAATTAAGAGCCTTTGTCATTCTTAAAGATGATCAGTGCTCTTCGCATGACCTGGTAGAGTTGACTGTGGTGAGTTGTTGAAAATTCATGGTGATCAAGAAAGTAGTAATGCTAGCAAAAATAAGTAATTACCCCCTAAAATGCAACTGCTATCCCATTGATTCACCCAAGTATTTTTGTCAGTTATCTGGTTGAGCTAGGGAGTAACTAAACTTGGAAGTCTCTTGGGACCCACCAACCTTTGAGGAATTAAACTGTGTGTTGGATAAGGAAGGGGACTGGGATCCAAGTGTGGTGCCCATGGAGCCTCTTAGACAGATCTGAGCATCTCAGCAGAGGGTAAATGTTTCCATGAGACTGTGAAATGTGTTGTCGGTGGCAAATGTTTCAGGTTACAGACAGCAGAACAAGGAAGGCCAGGAGATGTAAGAACAGAAGGTAAAATCTGACTCTACATTTCTGTGCTTGACTAGGCAGTGGGTTGACTATTCCAGAGTGACTTAAGTCTGTTTGATTTGTTGGAAGATATTTCCAGTTGTGGTGAAGTCTCAAGGGAAAAGCAAGTGTTGAAATAATTCATGAGAAAGAAGTCATGATTGCCAATTTATCTTGAGTTGGTGGAGGTGATTCCTTGGGTTAGAGATTGGGAGAATTTGATTGAAGGTTAGAAGGAAGACTTGGAAATTCAGGCATGTGGGGAAGGAGGTGGGGCAGGCGAGGATTTTGCTAGAGAAAGAGAAAGGGATAAAGTTGGAAGGGTGTGGTGTCAAGGTCTCTGCCCTACGCTAAGCAATCTGGATTCTGCTGCACTTGGCAGTGGAAAGCCTGAGAACTGGAGCTCAGTTTCTCCAGCTGGAAGGAGGTGGGAGGGGAAGAAGTGCCAGAAAGCCAGCTACCGCCAGGGGGAGGGTCCCGGGTATCTGCAGCAGGGCCTCTAGAAGAGGTGGAGTCATGCCAAATGAGCCATCACATGGTAGAAAATAGTAAACTCTCTCTTATCTACCTACCTTCCTACCTATCTATCTACCTACCTACCTACCTACCTACCTACCTACCTACCTACCTACCTATCTATCTATCTATCTATCTATCTATCTATCTATCTATCTACAACCTAAAAGTGAATAAAAGATTTACTGGCGTTTATCCAGGGGAATGGTACCTTTAATGCTCCCCACCCCCAGTCCATTTCATGGTCCAATTTGTCACCCAGGACTTTCTCATCCTGAGGCATGAACAGAGGCTTCCTGGTGGTTAACAGCATGGACCCTGCTCCACTAGCTTCTAGTGTGCTGTTTCTTGAATATTTTCCTGATTAAGGGGATTTGCATATTCTATTAATACAGTTTCATCTCGCTCAACATGCACAAAATGGGCAAATGGTTTAAAGAGTTCTGAGATGAAGTTTGGGATTAAAGATGGCATTTAGCATAAACAGGAACCTGCATAGGCAAGTGGGTACCACATTTCCGCTCCTGTACAAGCTCTCTCTCTCTCAAGTGTCTCTTGAGACAAAGACAGTGTGAGACAGGCATTCCGCAAGAGGCTGGCCCAATATTAAAATCAAGACATTTGTTTTAAAAATAAATTCATAGACCCTGTTAACTAATTTAACTATGTTAAATCTTACCCTGAATGTATAAACAAGGTAATACATGGTAATTAGTAGACATATTATTTAATTCTTTATTATACCTTTTAAAAATATGTTTTTAAAAAGAGGACAAAGCATTGAAGTTGGAGTTTTATACATTCGAGGCAAATGCCCTACCGCCAAGCTATACCTTTGACACTGAAGATACTTGTTTTTATGTATATTATAACATACATAATACTGTTAGAACAATGACTCAGGTACATAATTCATGATGAGGTAAATATGTATCATTACGGACTGATCATTTCAATTCTTTGTTGAGTGGAGTTTTAGTTACAGAAATTTGGGACCTATGACTTCCGGTAATAAACTACACCAACAGTGCCCAGGGTTGTGGGGTGCTGATTCCCCCCTGGGTGCCCCTTAAGTGTTTTTTTTTTTTTTTTTTTTTTGCTTAGCAGTAATAATCTGATGATTACCTTCCCACTCTAATGCCACTTGTAGGCACAGCTTGAGGTCCCCAGCATGGTCCAAAAACTGGTATGGGAACTGCTTTCTATAGCATTTATTTCTTTTTTTTTTTTTTGAAAGGTATGTAAGTTGTGTCCTTCCTTGGGCAAAGACATGGTTGGAAGAATCATCACCATCATTGTGTTACATGGTCTCAGAAGCCTCAAGGTACGGCAGATCTCAGCTGTATCACATAGTGAATGGGGATTGATGATGAGTTCCAGGAGGCTGGCTAAGTGATGCTTTACTTTTCCAAGGACAATAGACCAGAGAACATCCCTATGTCAGTGACCAGCATCAGAACTTTATGGTTTTATATAGTGTCGTCCCCAGGGTTTTTCTTCCAGTCTGCTATCCTGACTTCCCAGAGAAGATAGATACCTATTATCAAGCAAAGGCAAAGACTCTAAATTTTGACATAGGATCTCTTTTGTTTGACTGCTCCCTACTTTGGTTGATTCCAGCCCAGGTCCTTTATTCTTCCAACCTGCAGATCCTTTTGTTTGTCATCCAGCCCTTGACAGGCTGTAGAGAGGACAATGGCCCCATAGCAGAGCTCTGAATCTCAGCAGCAAATTCTTCTTCTTCCAGGGTATGAAAGGCTCAGGCTTTGGTGCCTTCCAGCCTTTACAAGGCTTGGAGATGGATCCTTTCATCCTCTTAACACCAAATCCTGGACCAAGCTCAGAACAAATTGCTTCTTCTAATGTAGAAAAACATAAGAATGGGTAACATTAGATGCGTTTTAGAGAAAAAACATAATAGAAAACATATTTTCCGTTCTGTCCTTTCAAATAGCAGTTGGATTTTCCTATTTCTCCTTTTGCTCCTCTGTAGTATGCTGGTCTGCATTGCAGAGTCTGCCAGAATGGGGCTGGATTGCAGCATTCTTCCTTAGCCTTCTAATGATATGTGATGTCATTCCATACAGAGGCTCTGCCTTGGTGCTCAGGCTGCCAGGTCAGTTCCAACTCAGCCATCATTGTGCTGAATCAGAAGAACTCCTGTGTGTACAAGGTAGAAACCAGCATCATCTGCTTCCCTCACAAGAGGGAGATTATTGGCTTCCTCTATGGATAGTACCTATCGTGTAGTCCTGGAGGGTCATCTTGGCTTGAGATTTTTCTGCTCTTTCCTGTTCTTCTCTTCTTTTTCATAAAGCTTTCTGGTTGGAGCTTCTACAAGCTCATATTGTAATTTCAGTTTCCAGCCTGGAGAAAGGACAAACTTGCCCCTTCCAGAATCCCTAAGTTGACTCTTACAAAAGATTTGGATGGCATTTGCTAGGAACTCATCCCTGTAACTAAGGAACGAGAAGCTCTGATTGGCCAGATCTGGTTATCTGCCTCTGAAGGTGGTTGGTCAGATCCTACTCAGCCACCCAGAATGGGTTTCCCATTGGAAAGAATGCTCCACCACTGAGAAAGAGATACTGGCTTAGACCAAAAACTGAGCTGTGTGCTGGAGACTTCTAAGAGGATCTTTTACATCACATTTGTCACCAGGCAATGAAAGCTGAGAAGCCATTTTGATAACCAACATAATAAGATATAAGAATGTGTAAGATGTATTACCCCATAAAAGGTATCTGCCCACAGCTTTCCTACATTAAATCCATATAGCAATCTGGCCAGGCATGAAGAACAGCCACTCAAAATAGAGGCTCATGGTTAAATGGCCTGCCCAAAGTAACACACAGGCACTCACCATCCTACAGATTTGACCGTGTCAGCCCTTTCAGCTCCTACACAGTCCTCATTATTCAGATTCTGTCTAGGACTTACTGTGTCCTCTTTGGAACTTATGAGTTGGAGGATGTTCAGAGATAGACGCTGAAATATGAAACCAGCACTCCTCCCCAGTACCCAGGCTCCCTTCGCTTTTACATTGTCTTTAAAAAAATCAAGATGTAGTAATTGTATACATTATGAGCTATAGCACAGCATTTCAATGCAAAATACGCTGAGCAAACCGTGGTATGGCATTTCCATCTCCTTATATTTTCTTTACATTTAGAGCCTTTGAGCACTTCTCTTCTAACTCCCAATAAGATTTGTGAACTATGTAGCCTCTGCTTAGGATATTTACTCACTTCTTAGGCATTTGGGACCTGCTACTGCTGTGGATCTGAGGTATACCTGACCATGTTTTCCCTTGGTTCTCCAGGGGGGCAGGGCTGCACCCCATTTTCAGTTCTGTTATCTAAGGGTTCACTGCACTAGCTGTATGGTCTTTTCTTCCCTCGACTTCACTCACAGAACTGGCTGAGGTAGCTGTTCCCTTCTGCTCTTCATAGACTGCTAGAGTGCAAATGGGGCCTGAAGCAAGCACAGGCAGCCTTTCTGCTTCCTGCCCTCAGCCTTTGTCTCCCACTGGTATGTCATGAAGTCCTCTGCACTGGGCTCCTGGACAGATGGATTCTAAGCCTGGTCCACAGTGTGGAGAGACTGGATGGATCCTTTTATTCTTCAGTCCCAAGTTAGGGCTAGAAGCTCAGGGAAAGCAACAACTTTGTTTTCCAAGTGTACTAATGACATGCCCAAACAAAGGGAGCTGTGAGAATCATTTTGGAAGCTGTACTGCTGTTTGCAAATATTTTGTGGAGGTTTAGAATAATTTGCTGTAAATCTTCAACAAATGCTTAAAAAACATATTTTGAGATTATAATTATAATATTTCTCCCTCCAAATTCTCCCATATAACTCTCATTCAAATCCATGGCCTCTTTTCTATTGTTATTGCATGCATATATGTATATAGGTATATATTCCTAAACACAACCTGTTCAGTCTTATAACATATATGTATATATATTTCCAGGGATTATCATTTGTAACCAGGTTACAAATTAGAAGGCTATTTATTACACCTCACTCAAATAATTTCTTATTTGCCTATAGTTCTTTGTGTAGGGTTGAAGCCTCATGGTTTTTTCCCTGTCTACTGGCATGTGCATTGTCCTTATTCATCTTATGTGTAGGCAGCCATGTTGATGAGACTTTATGGTGTAACTTTGAACATTACTAGGAGACTAGGAGACACAATATTTTTTTAAATATTTATTTATTTATTTATTTAGTACACAGTATACAGAAGAGAGTACCAGATGTCATTATAGATGATTGTGAGCACCATGTGGTTGCTGGGAATTGAACTCAGGACCTCTGGAAGAGCAGTCAGTGCTCTTAACCTCTGAGCCATCTCTCCAGTCCTGAGACAGTCTTAAAACAGACTTTCTGATGCTCTGGTTCTTAGAGTCTTTCCACTCCTTCTGCAATGTTCCCTGAGCCTTGGGTGCAGGAACTGTTTTGTAGATGTGTCCCTTGGGACTGGGCCCTACTCTGCATTTTGCTTGATTGTTATCTTTTGTAGTAATCTCTATTTGTTGTGAAGTGTCTTTCCTTGATGAGGGGTGAAGGCTATACATATCAGGCTAGACCTCATGGACAAAATTTACTTATTAAATTGTGGAACATAGAAACACTTTTTTATGAGTCAGTTCCTGGGCCCATAATGGTCTCCAAACAGCATTTTCTTAGTTTTTTTTTTTTTTTTTTTCTGATAATGATTTTTACACTTGGATCTCAGAAGGTAATTCTACGATGGTAGTTTTCTTCCTGTATTCCCAGGAAAGGTTACTAGGAATTTTATCAAGAAGGTAACTAACAATTGATGTAACTAACGGTGAGGTGGCAGGATATATAGACTTTGTCCAGTTCAGAATGTTGACACATTTATGAATCTCCATGGTTTATGGGAGTACTGGGTCCTGCTGGTGGAGTGACACTTGAAGAAACCAAATAAGCAGAGTTTCTCTTGTTACCAGGCTCAAGGACCCAGAGAGAAGCCCATCTCATCCCTTCCTTCCGGCTTTAGTGTGACCTTGACTCCTAAGAATGTAAGAGAAGCAGCAGGAAAACCAATTCTCTGCTCTCACTGTTTCCTCTGTGCTTGGTCCTTTAGTTTAGATCTTCATGGCTGGAGCCAGAGGCTACAGAGTTACTTCCTTACACTGGGCACTCTCCATCCCTAACCTCACCCCCATCTCAAGGTTCTTCAAAAACTTCAGTGGCTTGAAGCTGTTCAAACACTTGATTCAGTATTTGAAGAATCTAAGGCTTGGCTCAGTTTGATTTTCGAGTGTCTCTTATTTACCTTAATGTTAGGCCTCAGGTTCCTGAGTAGGGAAGTCTGTTCTGATTCACAAATCTTGGGGTATTTTTGGGGACCTTTATTTTGTTTTCTAGTGTTGTAGGTCCAAAACAGAACATCACACATGCTAGACAAATATTCCACCATTCAACTGGGACCTTTGATCATACCTATCTCCCTTCCTGTTGAAAGAATCTCTCTCTATAGGCTATTAAAAATCTTCCACTTACCCAAAACTATCCCTTACAGTATAGATAATGGAGAGATTTTCTTCTTTTCTCCTAATTCCCTGTATATATACTGTCTGGTACTCTATAATCTATCTATAAATCATCTATCTATCTATCCAATAAGAAGAAATTGAGTCAGTTTTATAGCTTATATGTAAAGACTGTGTTTTTATATTATTGTTTATGTGAAACAGCTTATTAATTCAACATGCTCCAATATGCCTAGTGAGGATTCTTTTAGTTAAAGGAAAGAGTAATCTATCTTAAGGCAGGTTGTATGAGAAGTCAGGGAGGGAAGGAGGGAGAGAGGGTGGGGAAGAGAGAAAAGAAAGGAAGGAAGGAAAAGGAGGAGGAGGAAGAGGAAGAGGAAAAGGAGGAGGAGGAGGAGGAGGAGGAGGAGGAGGAGATTGTATTGGCAGAGTCTTGAACATTTGGGAAATGAAGATAGCTTTCTGGATGTGAAAAGTCTTCCCAAAGCTCCAGGCTTGTAATTTCCCACTCAGCACACCTTAGGGAGAGACACATGTGCACACATGTGCGTGAGTGTCTCTCTGTAAACACAGCCAAGCTTGACTTTATTATTAGTGCTTATTCACAGCAGTATAAAGTACTTTTAATTTTCACAGGCTATCTACAGCTTGAGTCAGGGCTCTGACTTACCACAAACCATGGCAATTTCAATCTCCTCTGATACTATCCACTAACTCTGCCTCGGGTCAACTTCTACTCTGACGTCATTTCCTCATTCTTTAGGGTTTAGTGTACCTGATCAATTCAGAAGTCCGTCTTGGTGACAGCTCTCAGTTCCTGGAGTCTCCAGTAACCCCACAGCATCCCGACGAGTCCCTGCACACTGAAATCTTAGTTCTTGGATCATAGAAAAAAGTTATTTATTTCTGCCCCTTTTGGTTAGCATTCCTTTTGGAACCAGAAACTAAGAGTGACTTTTCTGATCTGTGCATTCCAGAGAAGACAGACTCATCTAGGCACAAAGAGGAGAATACCCCACTGTGGCAACCTTCCACGGCATTGCAGATGAGGCTTAAGCAAAGCAGCATCTTTGCAGCTCTGGAAGCTGTAGGCTAAGATTAACATGGACTGGGTGGGTTCCTTCCAGTGTCTTCCTCCTTGATAGGCAGCTAGCTTTCTCATCCAATGTCATCAATGACTCTTTCTCTGTGGGGATATGTATTTCATAAAACCTGGAATATCAAGAGATCAATCCACAGTCAAAGTAGGCAGAGATTATTCTGGATCCTGGGGAGGTCTAGGGATAACAGAGCAGTGGTATCTCACACTTTTTCCCAACACGGGGATCCAGAGAATCTCTGTGAGTACAAGGCCAAACAGCTGGGCTTCAATGGCACACACCTTTAATCCCAGCACAGGGAAAACTGGGAGTGGTGACCTATGCCTTTAATCCCATAGCTCCAGAGACAGAGATCTGTCTGTGTTTCTGTGAGTTCAAGGCTGACTACCAAATAGAGTAGCTCAAGCCTTTAATCTTAACCTGGATGGAATACAGCTGGGTGAAGCAGGTATTTAAGGCAGGTTTAGGAAAACAGCAGACATTAGAAATGACCAGGAGTGAGTCTGAGGAAACTGAAAGATAGCTGAGTGAAATTTGACTGTGGTGTTTATCTCTTTGATATTTCTGTCTTTCCCTGATATCTTGCTCTGAGTTTCTTTCATTACAACCAGAATTTGTGCAACATTTCTCTCTCTCTGACTAATCTTTTCTTATAAACACACCAGGTATACTGGGTTAGGCCTCATTTAATAATCTCAATAATTTCATTTTACCTCTATGAGAGTTCTGTCTACACATACAGCTGGACATATGAACTTGGTGGAGGGTAAAAGTAGCCTCAGAGACTAGCTAACCGATATGAGGGGTGTGTATGAATGTGTGTATGTGATTTTCTGTGTAAGTGTGTGTGCCTGCTAGAGGTAATAATGGCAGGCTACAATCATAGTAGAAAGGCTGAACTGAAAGACTTAGGTACCAGGAGTTAAGTTTAGTTATCTACACTGGGACCCCGTAGACAGATTATAAGACCACTACAATGCTGCATGTATGGGTTCTCTACTGCATTCTGTTTCTAAACCACCACACTACCATAAGAACCATGAGATAGATCAGAGAACTGACAGCATAATTTTCACCTAAAAAAGAACTTTCCAAGCCTCTAAGTCAGTGTTTCTCAACCTGTGGATTGCAACCCCTTGGAGGAATCAAAATGACTCCTTCACAGAGGTCACCTAAGACCACCAGAAAACACAGATATCTTTACATTACAATTGATAGCAGTAGCAAAATTACAGTTATGAAGTAGCAATGAAAACATTTTTATGACTGGGGGTCATGACATGAGGAGCTGTATTAAAGGGTCGCAGCATTAGGGAGGCTGAGAACCTCTGATCTAGTTCAACCTAAGGACACAGTAAATGAAAGTCTGACTTAAAAATTGCTTAAAAAAGAAAAACAAAGATTTCTTTAGCGACCAGGATGATGGACTAGTTAGTGAACCTGTCGAGTTTGCTGGCGACACTGTGGACATCACTAAATAATATGCAAATCATTAACTAGAAGTGAAGACAGGGCACTCAGATTTAATCATTTTTTTATTACCACCCCTGGGTAGACCTGGCAGCATAAATGCTTGCACCCTTGGCTTGCAGAATGCTCTGAAATGCAAAGTTTGACTCAGTCAGTAAAGCAAAAGAAACTGTAATCATCTCATTTCTATCTTTTTGAGTAATGATATGCCAGTTTTCCAATAAATTGCATGAAGTTGAACAAGAAAAATAAGTCTTTGACCTTCCTAGTCTATACCCACTCCTAGTATTTCCTCTCATATCCGATGCAGCTCACAGAGCCTTGCCTAGAAGATTTAATTTCCCACGGTTTCCGTCATTAAAATGGATCAGACCTCCTCTCCTTCTCCTCATACCCTGAAACCTGAAGCTTTCTCTGTGGCCTGTCACTCAAGATATAAAATGGCAGAACTAAGTGAAAGCTTCGTCTCTTAGCAAACTATTCCACAGCATAGACCAAATAGGTACCTGATGAAGAAAAACTGCAGATGCTGAACATGTGGGATCTGGCAGTCACACACCCCCAGGTGATGAATAGCTTTTATCCAGACAGATGTACTTATAATTTGTTAGTTTAATTACTGAAGCCTTGCAAAGTCTTAAGCCAGTAATTCTTTTCTCAACAAATTAGAAGTCTTAAATAATTCTGTTGCAAGATTAATTCCTTGATGTAGTTTTTGGACATTTCTTTATAACATAATTCCAGAACTCATTTGGGAACCATTAACAATTCAATGTGGGCTGTGCTGTGATCTCTTTACTTCTTTCTGGAGTGGCTTCTGTGTTTCTAACACTGAAATATAAATCTCTTTTCAGTAGTTACCATGTACCCCTCTTAAGATATGAAAAGATTTCATGTTTTCCAAATAAACTAGTGTTTGTTCCAGACCAAGAAAGTAAATGTCTTCCTGGAGCCAAATCCCACTTTTTAGGGTCCAGTGAGGACTCACCGTGTTCCAGGAACTCCAAGTGCTTTTCTATCACAGCTTTGCTCCAGGGTTTGTGGGAGACTGAGACAGATCAAAGCTTGCATTTGTTAAAAATTGCTATCTCCTTCCATTTTCTGGTTTCTGTTCATTTTTCTCTTTTGCTATTACTTTTCCTTCCCTTCTAGTGAGAATTGGTTTACTAGCTTTCTATCAATTGGACATCTCTGCTAATTGTCACTTTTCTGCTCTGCAAGAAGAATAACCAACATCCACAATGATACTCCAGATGCTCTGTGAGATCATGAAAGGCCTCACAAGTCCTCACAAAGTGATCAACTCTTGTGTAGTATAATTTTGATGTTATGTATATTTTATTTTATGATTCACTGTAAATTGGATAGCATGTATGGGGTATAATTTTCTTTTTACTAGACAGAGAATTGCAAAGTGGATCCCAATCCTTTTAATGGAATGGAAGAAAACAGAGCTTCTTTACTTTGGAAGACCCTGATGGTGGCTCTAAATCTAAAGCTTCCTTTTATCTCTGTTGAACTTAGTGGTTACTCAGAATATTTATCTGCAGTTCGATTGGCTTGTACAGAAGCTGTAGGGTTGGAACCAGAGCCCTGAACATTCTTGCTCAACTTTAAGACCAGGTAGGTAGAATTGAACAGATCACTAAGATGTCCAAGTTAGGAAACTCATTCACAGTGTAGGTAAGAGCAGATCTACACCTGAAGTTTCCAGGCATTGAGAGCAGTTAGAAGATGGACCTCGTAAGGCAAAGCTCAGGGCATACAGTTTCTCATTGTGTACAGGTGACTGAGGTTACCATCTGTCACCAACAGTCATGTGATATGGAAGATGCCATGGTCCTAATGGAATAAAATGTGCAGATGACTGTCTGTTGGGTTTGTAGTCAGGATAGGCAACTGTTTTACATTTGTGATGGATTCCTACTGCTGTATTTGAGTGATCACGTGCTGTGTGTTTGGAGGGTGGAGAGCTAAGTGCAGCCACACACTTTTGCTACTGTCTGTTTAATTTGCATGCATAGATAAGATCAAATACTGCCATTTTACTCCAGGCTCAGCTCCCTTCTTCCTGGCAGACCTGTAGCTCTCCTATTCCAATCAATTGTCTTTGCCTAGATTATCATCTCCTGCAGATAACTAAAGTATATCAAGTAACTTACATTTGTGTTTTCACTGTCAAAGGCATAGAAAGATGGGAGAAAGCATTCATTCCCTCAACCTCACATATATAATTCTGGGTAATATACTGCTTTCAAAACAACTACCATAAAACAAGAAGATTTGTTATTTTTCATAAGTTTGGGGAGGTTAACTAGTTCCCCTGGTTACTTTGGGACCTCTCATCCATTATACAGAATTTACTGACAAATTGTCTGGATGGTTCCAGAAGATGGATATTAAGGGGCTAAGTGTAGTTTGCTGGCTGGAGTTGTCTACATGGCTCTGTTTGTTCTCCCTGTCCCCCCTTTTCCTCTCTCTCCCCCCCCATATCTCATCTTGAAGTGCTTTTTTATTTGATTCTTCTTAATAGCTCACAGCTTAAACTTCCTTACAGCATAGTAGCTGAGTTGATTGAGTATAATAAGTATGGCATGGTATTATTGTTATTATTATTATTACACGAGAAGTGTGGTGATATTTTGTTTGTGCTCTAACAAATAAAGCTTGCCTGGAGATCAGAGGGCAGAGCTAGCCATTAGTTAACCATAGAGGCCAGGCAGTGATGACACACACCTTTAATCCCAGCATTTGGGAGGAAGAAGCAGGAAGATCAGGAGTTCAAGGCCACCCTGAGGTCCTTGAGATTGAGGCCACCCTGGGCTACTGGAGATTGATCCAGTCTCAAAGAGAAACAGAGCCAGGCAGTGGAGGCTCAAGCCTTTAATCCTAGCACTAAGAAAGTGGAACTAGGAAGTGATATGGCTGGGCAGAGAGAGGAATATAAGGCAGGGGGAGACAGGAGCCTGTCCTTTCTGCCTGAGGATTTGGTAGAGGTAGGAAGTCTTGCTAGTGATTGGTCCCTTTACTTCTCTGTTGTTTTAACATTTACCCCCAATATCTGACTCTAGGTTTTTATTGCTAAGATCAATTAGAATTTACGCTACAGATAAGGGTTTCTATGAACAAAACAAAAGCTACATACATGAAAAAAATATATACATGTCATCTTCCTGATTACAGGCAATTTTCTTCTTATAGTTTCCATATTTGTTTATCAAAATCTTGGAGGTGCTGATAACTTTAGCAGTCATTTAGACCAATTTCTTCATTTATCAAGAAGAAATTTAAAGCTAAGTATTGGTTAATACCTTGTGTAGTTCCCTCACCTAATTGGAGAATTAGCAGCAGATCTCAAGGCCCCAAATATCCAACCTACCAGTCTCTTTCCCTCCACCCTTCAGTGTACAATATTCTAACTCATTTTAAAATTAAGAACCAGGAATATCAAGAGTTATTTAATAGGCACAATATTTGTAGATAAGTAGTTTTGTTTACTATGTCAGACATATATTGGAGGAGAGAGAAAAACAGCAAAGATAAAAATCATAACTGGTCTAATGTAAATTCAGAAATGTAAGTATGACAGACATGTACACATAAAAAGAAAGATCATTTGAGATGGTTTAAGTGACAGATTTTATTAATAGTAACTATTAGTATGTCATTGGGCAGAGACTGGTTCAACCTTGTCTACTCAGCATTCTCTTCATCTGGCAGCCGTATGTACATTCCATTTTTATTTCTATGGGCAGACCTCTTTCCTGTAGCCCGCTAACGCTGGTGGTTCTGACAATGACATCATCTTATTTTTATAGCAACCAGTATTAGTGTACAAAGTGGACGCTGGAACCAACTCAGCCCCTTGAGTCTTACTCCAGGGTTGATATAAACCCCAGAGCAGAGAAGGGAAGTCATCTTGGGCAAAGCTAGCTTCCTTTCTATTATTTTTTAGTGAATTCTGGCATAGGCAAGGTATTTATGTACATCTTTTAAAGAGGATATCTTTGTTCATGCGCCTGAACTTTTACATTTTCTGTTATATTAGATATTTGCTAAGTATTTAATGACAACTGTGACTGTAGAATAAAAGACAATCATAATTCTTTTAACTATGGAATTTAGTCTGGCATGTAATGCACATAATAGAAAGATAAAATAACTCATTGTTACTTAAGTTGTAACAGCTGAATTATGATCCATTGATGACCACATCCTTGTCCTAGAACTTGTGACTATGTTGGCTTTCACAGTAAAAGAGACTTTATAGATGAGATTTATGAAGGATCTCTACACAAGAAAATTATCTTAGACCAGAATTTATCAACCTTCCTGCTGCTGTGACTCTTTAATACAGTTCCTCATGTTGTGGTGACCTCCAACTATAAAATTATTTTGTTTCTACTTCATAACTGTAATGTTGCTACTGTTATAAATTATAATGTAATTATCTGATATGCAAGATATCTGATCTGTGACCCTTAAATGGGTCATGACCTACAGATTGAAAACCGATGTCTAGATGATCTGAATAGGTCCTTATAAGAGCTATGAGGTGAGATGGAAGATTAGAAGCTGCCTGTATGTTGGCCCTATGAAGGAGAAATATCAGAATAAGAAATAACAGAATATTTCTATGAGAGAAAGAGCAGAAGAGAAAGGAAGACAAAGTGAAATCTATAAAATCTGTGGAGAAGTATCTGGGAAGGCTCTCTAATGGATGCTTTGCTACACCTATGCCATCCAAGAGGCTGGTAGCTGCTGGGGAGGTGCCATCATTCCTTCCTGAACTCTGGTGCTGTAAGAATGGTGAGCTGGAAGATGGCTGACAGGGCTGAGGAGAAGCAATCATGGGTGAGAGGAAGAAAGAGCTGACCTTGGAGAAGAATACGCAAGAGATGCAGTGTAGTAACAGATTCCACAAGAGTGTGCCAGAGTGTACACCCCAAGTAGAAACCACTCCTGCCTCTGCTCAGAAGAGCAGCGATACAGGGATGTGAGTGGTGTGATGGACTTGGTGTGGCTCACGTGGACAGAGGTTGGTTACAGGTGGACAGCTTAAAGTTGCATTTCAGAAACTGTGCAGCTTCCTTTTGTCACTGATCATGCTGACATGTTTTTATCTCCAGGATTTCCAATTCCTCTTAGATTTAGCAGAGGGGGTTCACATGCATATTTGTGAGAAAGAAGAGCCTCTTGGGTCAAAAATTTTTATTCTTCATAAATAATATTATCTACAAATCTCCTACTTGTTCTCAAGACTTCCCACAAGGATTTAAATTTATCACCCGACCAACACAACCCAAATCCGTTAGGATGCTCTGATGCCTACCTACTGCAACTTATGAGAAATATGACCCAACATGAATTCTGCTCATAAGTAGAAGATTCCTTGTCAAGAGCAGGCAGCCTACAGCCTGCCACAGGCTCCTTTTGGGTGAATTTTAGTGGTTGCCATGATCATGCCTTTTGTCTACATTGTAGTCAAAGGTGGATGATGGAACAGATCTAATTTGTCACCCTGACAAAATCTCTAGTTCTCGTTTTTCATATGAGTCAATCTGGATTTCTTTTACTTTTCTTTTTAGGGCTAAAGTCTTTATTTTGAGAAAACTATAGAAGTAAAGGCACTGCTAAGAATAATACAGCAAAAGCTCATGTATACTGCTTTCTAAAACCTACTTCCCTTCCCCATTGCGATTATTGCAAAATTAGAACACAGCTTTATTAACTGGATATTTATATCTGTTGTAGAGTGGGAGGAGGAAGACAGCCAAGCTTTCTGCTTAGTCTCCATGATGCTTGAGGCTGGAGGAATACCTCATTACCACTGAATGGGCATGGTGTTCTGACTTTCCACATAGGTTCTACTGACCACATGTGTTGCTGTTGTTCAGGGTCCTAATGTCTCCTTTGAGGGAGGGGAGAGAAGATATAGTGCTAACAGCCAACATGTAGTAGATGGCTAACTCATTTATTTAGCAATGGTGAGAGCCTTATATACCCTCCTCTCAGTGCCCTGTCTGCGTCCTGATCTGATGACATTGCACGGTAGCTTCTCATTGGCTGAGCACCATCAGGAACTCTGACAGCTCCTGTTGCTAGGCTCTCAGGCAGACTCCAGGTTGGCTCATAGGGAAGTATGTTATGTGCATGCCTTGTCAACTGGTTTGAACCAATTTCCTTAGCCCTATGGACCAACTACACAGATGGAGGAAGGTTTCTTCATTATTGTTTGGAGGGGAATGTTCTATCTCTCTTCTGGTCTTTCTGGTCCTACCTCACATGTGAGGTTTGGAACATTTTGCTGTAGCCTGGCCAGAACTCCTTCCTTACTGGTCCTTATAGATGTGTGAGAGTGCAAACCAAATGTCACCTGTGGTGTTTCTACAGAGTAGTTGTTCTCTTAAAGTTTTATTTTTAGATTGTCTTTCTCCTGAATTTTTGGTTAGAGGTGAAGTTTTTGAACTCCTGTGTAATGGTCATCAGCATTTCTAGATTTCCAGGTACATTATCTACAGTTCAGAAACATAGGAAGCCATAGGAAAACTCAGGGACTCATTGCCATGTCATTCTTTGGGTCCTGGTGTCTATCACTACTTTGGTCTTTATGTACGAACATTTTCAAGTCTTCTCACTTATAACAGTCATGAAACTTTAGGTGTCTCAGCTGGAAAAGCAAGGAAATGTACTATTCATTTTTCAAAGTGCAAATTCCCAAGTGTTGTCTTTCAAACAGGAGTATCTTGTTTAGGACTGGGTGCTCCCAAGTCTCCCATTCTCTTGCTATCATCTAGTTGTGGGTCTCTGTTAATTCCCATCTACTGCAAGAAGAAGCTTCTCTGATAGGAGTTAATTTAGACACCAGTATATTGGTATACAATATGTCATTAGGGTCATTTTATTGCTGTGTTTCTTTAGAAGAATAATAGTAGTAGATTTTCCCTTAGGCCTATGACCTATCTGGTCTCAGATTTTTGGCATGGAATGGACCTTAAATCCAATCAAAAAGTGGTTGGTTAATCCCATAAAACTATTTTGGTCCCCTCTTTTTAATGTTTTCTGGGCCTTAGAGTAAATACTATAAGTGTCCTGTGTAGGGCTGAACACTCAACCAACACTTGTTCTTAGCAAGTAGAACAGCCCCAAGGCTCTGCATTCACTGCTGTTTGTTGTAAAGAGAAGCAAATTCTTTTGATTAAGGCTAGATGTAGCATTTGTCTATTTATGGGTGTTCATGGGGGCAGTGGAAGTTGTCTGCTGTTGTTTTTATACGTAATGGTGTTCCTAACTTGCTGGCTGCATTCTCTCTCTATCTGCATGTGTGAGGAAGAAAACATTCTGTCATTACTCTGCCATTTCTCAGGCCCTTCTTGTCCTGACTTCTCTCGACTTCTTTTGTAAAATATCCAGGTAGTCTAGTTGCACTTGGCAGGAAGAATCGATAAAACTACACCTTCTTTTCTGGAAGTGAAACTTGCAGAATACAACATATCCCACTCTTCCATTATGTATCTATCTAGCACACTTGCCACAGCCTGCTCCTCTCATGCTTGATGCTTCAACAACAGAGCTGTCCATGCACTGGTCCTGACATTCTTTCCCTAATGCAAGTACACACTTATGCAGCACTCACTATGTGCCAGGCTCTGTTATAAGCATCTCACATACACTCATGTTAAGTACTGTTATTTTAGAAATGAAGGCACTCAGGCCCAACATAGTTATGGTTGCCCAGCTCTCAAGTTGTGAACCTTAGAGCTGGGACCTGGCAGATTGGCTCCACAGTACATCTCTAAGGGCTCCACTCTGCTGCCTCCTGCTAGCCTACAGTAGAAGTTATCTAACTTGAGTGCCTACAGAGCCCTCTGGAGTGCTTGCAATCACAGATTGCTTGACATTGCAGTCAGGAATTCTGATTCAGTAAGCCTTAAGAATTTTCACATTTAACAAGCTACTGAGAGATGCAAAAAATGTCCAATTTCTGGGGTTATACTTCCTAAAGCAATCATATTTCCACTCTTTGCTTCACCCCACTTTTCTCGGCTACCTGCTGGCAGGCTTTTAGACCCAGCAGAGGTGCCCCTTATCTGATTTTGACACATTCCTCATCTTTCTAGCTTCAGTTATTTCACCCAAGCTTCCAAAGCAGACTCTGCCCTTATCATCACAGACAGCGGCTTGAGTGGAAGTTGTGTGTTCACGTGTTGCCCCCTCCCATCTCTCCACTCTTAAGGGCAGAGAGGTCAATGTAAAACTAAGTATGAGATTTTGTATCTTTCGTAAAATCATCTGGACCAGGGATGACTTTTCATTTCAAACAAATGATTTACATGATTCTGATACAGTCGATCCTCTTTTGAATATTACTCAGGAACTTTGACTTACATTTTGTGTTGAATAATTTATTTTAAAATTGGATTTATTCATTTGAACTTTGAAATGAAATGGCAATCTCTCATCTTTTCTATCACATAAATCCCACAATGACTTTTTTTTTTCTTTTTATTGGTTTCTCTAAAATCATGTTTTCCTTTTTGGCTTCAACGTTTCTTTTTCTTTTTTTTTCTTTTGAGTTAGAATTTTTATTTATAGGTTTTATGAGGAGAAAGGTGTATTTGTTTTTTTTTTAATGTATGGTTCAAGTCTTACTTTTTTTTAAATTTTTTTTTAAACTTTATTTATTTATTTGCCTTGGTGTTTGCCTGGAACTGGAACTACAGACAGTTGTTAGCTGTCATGTGGGTGCTGGGAATCGAACCCAGGTCCTCTGGAAGAGCAGACGGTGCTCTTAACCACTGAGCCATCTCTCTAGCCCCTGTATTTGGTTTTTAATCTCTGGTTCCTGACATAAAGCTTCTAAAATGTTTGTAATTTCCCAGGTAATAGTGATTGATATGAATGTTCCTACTCACCTAAACCTGATGCTAACAACATTCTTTCTCTGAGGAGACTCTGTAGGGATTCTGGATATTCTCAGGATGGAGCTTGGCATCAGGAAGACCAAAATAGTACTAGATACTTGAAAGTTTAGAGAGTAGATGAGTAGAAAGTCATTTACCTATCTATGTTGCTTTCAGGAGAAAGCTTCCATCAAAATCCCTGAACTACAGTGTTCAGAAAGCTTCGGGGTGGTAAAGACATGCATGTGCTGAGAGGCACTCTCATTCAACTCTGTGGGAACAGAAGCTCTTGTGTTTTGGGACCTTCCAAAGCTCACACTAAATGTTTCTTCATCTGGCTTCTCGTTTGAGATTTTTTGCAATGTCTCTTGTTAGAAACTGACAGAAGTCAGTGTATGTTTTATCAGTCTCTGGGAGTCATTCTGGCAAATTATCGAACACAATAGTGCAATCCCCACCTGTACCTGGCTGGTCAGAGAATGTATAGCTCATGTTGGAAAGTGCTGTCTGAAGCTGTGTTTGTCTTCATGGACCAAGTCATTAATTCTGAGGGTTGGTGCTAACTCTAAACAGTTATTGTCAAAGTCAAATTCAGTTACAGGATGCTCAGTTGGTTCCTGAACAGTTGAACTGGTTAGTTCTGGGAACACCTTCCTTCCCAGTTCCAGGGATTGAATTTAGGTTGTGAGGTGTCTTTATTTACTGAGCCATCTCACTGATCCTGATCCTGCTTCTTCTTTGCCTTGTGAATGTCAGTACTGTCCACCTAGTTTGATGTCTCCTTGCCCTGACTCCATATTATTGAGTTTGTCTTAATCTCTTGACTATGACCCCTTTCTCTCAATTTATATTTCCATATCTATGTTTTACCTCATATTACATTTTGTCTCATAGAAACTTCCTTCTCCTTCTGCATTGCTGCTATTTTTTCTAAAGTAGCTTTGATTATGTAATTTTCAACCTTATTTCCATCATTAGACTGAAGCTAATTGCTATGAGAACACGATTTCTGTTCTTCAGTGTGGGTCATAAAACCCCTGGGGCTCATTGTTTCTTCCTCCTTCTGGGTTAACCACCATGGTTTTCCAGATTCCATTCTTCACCATTTGCTTTACATATGACGGCCATATTTTACTTTTTTCTTTAATAATTGATATCATTGGTTACCTAAGTTTATTTCATGGGCTTTTCTTTCTAAAAATAGTGAAACACATACATATTTTCTTCCTATTTGAAGATTAGGGACTCCTGCCTTCTTTCTTTCTCTTATTTATTTATTTGTTTGGAGGAGGTAGAATTTGCGCAGAATTGGTAACAAAGGCTTTGGGGTCCTTTATATTATGTTACTATGGGTTTATCATAATATAATGTCCCTTGATAAGGTATATTACAGTTTTTCTTGGGTCCAGTATGAAAATGGAAGAAAGAAATATTTGTGTCTACTTTATATCTTTTACTCTTCTGATATTTGGCATTTGAACCTAATTCATTAGGTTGGGGTGATGTTATCTATTCTGCAGAAGTTTTAGGACAGTAAATAAAAAGACACACGTGGAAACCATACTTTAAAAACCCTCTGGCTAGCTTTGGTAATGCAAGAGGGTGCTATATAGGCTGCTGGGGGAAAAAGTCACCAGCAGTCTTACCCAGCTGTGAACTCTGTGAGCTATAAAAATAACTCCTTAGCAAGTTGTATTCACTGATTCTAATGGCATGGATGTTATGACTGTAACAAACCAGTTTTTAAGTTAGATTTGTCTTGCTCCAAAGAAAGGATTCATGCCAGCTATTAAACTTGGCCAAGAACCCATGGCTGAGATGATCATCTATTGACTATTGTGTTTTCCATAGTGAGAACAGCAGAGGAGAAGCTACCACCATCTTGCTAAATGAACATTAATTCTGCCCTATAAACACCTATCTTTATACTCATAGGTAATCCATTCCTTAACCTTCATCATAGAAACTTCTCTTTGCAGTGGGTGGCAGTTAATTCAGAGACTCATAACTGAATAGAGTACAGAAGATGAGTGTTTGTGGGCTGCTCAGCCCTATTGTGACATTATATCACACTCCTATCCTTCAGGAGACAATGTAGAAGAGGGAACAGAAGGATTGTTAGAGCTGAAGTTGGGGAAGATTGTTGTAAAAGGGTGTCTTTGGGAATGGTAGGATTCCCAAACATCCATGATATAATTTGCTTCTATTTCTGGACTCTTCTGGGTTCATTGTTCTTGGCCGAGAAGAGTTATCCTTACACAGTCTCTTTCTTTGTTGTTGGACTTTTAAAATAGTCTTTCTGTATAACATTGTCAACTTATTAACCTTTAGACCTGGAAAAAAATGAGGCTATCCAGGCAGTCATATTTTTAGCTGTTTTCCTCTGAAGGGAACATCAATCATATAAATGTCTTTGACTCCTGTTTGGTTACTGCACCAACAATTGAGTCTAACTTTCAGAGTTAGAAGGAGATAATGCTTTCTTGGTGTAATAAAGCTGTCAGAAGAAGGAAGACTTTCATCTAACTCGATAAAAAATGTGAATGCATTGGGCAGTAGCACAAGGACATGGAGGAGAAGCAACATCTGGAGAATCTAGAGACTTAAGCAGTTTTGTAATTGATGGCTCCCAGAAAGATGTGTTGAGCCAGTGGCCTGGAGACCTGTGTTCTTATCCCCAGGCCTAACTTCTGGAATGACTTTGGGCAAGCTGCCTGACCTTTCATTCTTACTTTTGTTCATTCTATAGGCAACTATTCTAATACTGTATCTACTTATTTGTAGCCAAAGAAATCTCTCATTTTCCCGCCCTTTATGCCTCTGTTAGTCTCTGTCAGTGGGGAGATATGAGACATAATTTAGAAGTTGATTTAATTCACACACATATTTACTGACCAAATGATTTAATTTATTTTATTAAGTATTTGTCAGATCTGGGGATACTAATAAAATTTAGTGCAAGGCATGCTAGTTTTTTTTCTTTAAAAAGTGAGTTTATTTATTAAAGCCACTTTCAGAGTAGAGAGAATGGCTACAGACAGTTTTAAAGAGAAAGAAGATGCAGTTCCAAGAAATTGATACTAAAGAACTTAACATGTGATGAAACATCTTTTCTGTTTAACAAAAGAATCATAGGGCAAAAGAGAATTTTTACAGATAAAGTCAAAGGACCTTGAGCATATGATAAAATATCAATTATTTGAAAGTGGGTCATATTTATTGTGGGACAGTCAAATATTCACTATGTAGATGGCTGATGATATTGAAGTAGAATGGAAATTGGGATAAGGTTCAAATCAGCTTCCTCAATTATGCAAAACCTCCAAGCTACAACAATACCACTGACCTTGAAACATAAGGGATCATCATCTGTAGCATTTATTTTCAATTACATCCTATTTCTTGAAACAGATATTTTTATCTTTAATAGTTTTTTTATATATCAACCACTGTTCCCCCTCCCTCCTCTCTTCCCAGTCACCCCCAGCTTCCCCTCACTCCACTCTCTCATCCGCTCCTCAGAGAGGGTAAGGACTCCTAGGAAGAGTCAACACAGTCTGGCATATCAAGTTGAGGCAGGACCAAGTCCCTCCCCCCAGTATCAAGGCTGAGCAAGGTATCCCTGTATAGAGAATGGGCTCCCAAAAGCCAATTCATGCATTAGGGATAAGTTCTGTATAGTACTTGACATTCTAGCTAGAGCAATAAGACAACAAAAGGAGATCAAGGGTATACAAATTGGAAAGGAAGAAGTTAAACTTTTGCCATTTGCAGATGATATGATAGTATACATAAATTATGGTATTCAAAAGTTCTACCAGGGAACTCCTACAGCTGATAAACATCTTCAGCAACATGACAGGACAGAAGATTAACTAAAAAAATCAATAATAATTTTATGTACAAATGATAAATGGATTGAAAAAGAAATCAGGAAAATATTACTCTTTACAATAACCACAAATAACATAAAATATCTCGGGATAACTCTAACCAGAGAAGTGAAAGACCAGTATGACAAGAATTTTAAGTCATTGAAGAAATTGAAGATGATATCAGAAAATGAAAAGAACTCTCATGCTCTTGGATAGGTAGGCTCAACATAGTAAAAATGGCAAACTTTCTAAAGCAATCTACAGACTCAATGCAATCTCCGTCAAAATCGCAACACAATTTTTTCCAGACCTTGAGAGAACAATACTTAATTTCATATAGAAAAACAAACAAACAAAAAAAACCCACAGGATCACCAAACAATCCTGCTCAATAAAAGAATTTCTGGAGGCATCACCATCCCCAACTTCAAGCTCTACTATGGAGCTATAGTAATATAAACAGTTTGGTACTGGCATAAAAACAAACATGTTGATCAATGGAATCAAACTGAAGACTCTAACATTAATCCACACACCTAAAAACACCCGAATTTTGACAAAGAAGCCAAAAATATACAATGGAAAAGAAAAAGCATCTTCAACAAATGGTGCTGGCATAACTGGATGGGTGCATGTAGAAGAATGTAAGTAGATTAATATCTATCACCCTGCAGAAACCTCAAGTTGAAGTGGATCAAAGACCTAAATATGAACCCAGTTACTCTGAACCTGATAGAAAACAAAGTCAGAAATAACCTTGAGTGCATTGGCACAGAAAACCACTTCCTAAATACAACACTAGTAGCATAGATGTGAGCAACAATTAATAAATGAAACAGGTTTCATTTTTGTAATTGTGTTTTAAAGAACAGTAAATCACAAGGTTGCATACTTATTAGCATAATACATTGCACAGATATTATGTGCCCATGTTGCTTCAGTGAATATGTCAGTTTAAAGAACAGAGGTAGACACAACAATGAATAGTTTCCTCCATGAACCTTTATGTCAAGGGGGAGATAGAGGTTAGAGTTTTTTCCCCTGGAAATATCTGGTTGATAGGCAACCAGAGGAGCCATCAGGACCTGAAGCAGAAGTGGTGAAGCTCTATAAAGGACTTCAGCCCCACGTTCATTCTCTAATTCCTGTTTATTCATTTGCTCATTCATTTTGCGTGCATGTATGTGTGTGTGTGTGTGTGTGTGTGTGTGTGTGTGTGTGTGTGTGTGTGCGCGCGTGTGTGTGTGTGTTGAGATGACAGCCTTGAGTGTTTTAATTCTGGTGTCATCTACCTTAGTTTGATAGAGACTTTCTCAGTGAGTAGGCTAGGGGAGTTGCCTTTGAGCCCAAGGGATGTGCTCATCTTTCTCTCTTCAGTGCTATGATTTCAAGTGTGATTACCGTACTCATTTAAAAAAACCCCAACAACATGGGTTCTTGTAATTGAATGTGTGTCTCTGTGCTGGTAAGGTAAACCATTTACAGACTGAATTAATTTTCTATTCCTCATTTTTTTTTGTCTTTCTTGAGGCCACTCTGCCTGCCCAACCAACATTTCTCTATTGCAGTGAAGTGTACATTTAAAAACTTATTATTCATCCTGCCCTTTTCTTTTTTTTTTTAATTTTTTTTGATTTATTTATTTATTTATTTATTTATTTATTTATTTATTATGCATACAGTTTTACAGAAGAGGGCGCCAGACCTCATCATAGATGGTTGTGAGCCACCATGTGGTTTTGCTGGGAATTGAACTCAGGACCTCTGGAAGAACAGTCAGTGCTCTTAACCTCTGAGCCATCTCTCCAGCCCCGATCCTGCCCTTTTCATAACCTGATTCCATTTGCAAATTTACCAGCCTTGTTCTAGACCTGGGCCATGAAAACTGTTTTTCTGTGAACCCCCTTTGCCTGGCCTAGCTATAGACTGATGGTTTGGGGGACATCTTCCACTGGTCTAGTTAAGCAGCTCATCCACCAGCTTTGTCTAGCTCAAGTTGTGTATCTCCTGTACTGGCCCAGTCTAAGAAAGGACAGATTATCACCTAAGATTCATAACCGAAGAAAGAAGTCCACATGTCCCCTCCAAATCACAAAAAAGACAGTAACAACATGAGCCCCCAAAACAGCATGTCTCCAACAAACTCACTAGTTCTATACAAGTATTCTTTAATGAGAACTACCTAGACAAATGTCAGAAAACAGAATTTAAAAGAACAATCAATCATAACCTTTGTCAAATAATTAAAAAAAATTTAAAGAGGACATGGACAAATACTTTATTGAAATCTAGCAGGATAACTTTTATAACATTTATTATGCTTGAGTGATCTCCAAGAAAATACAAATATATAGCTGGATGAATAATGAAGTTATCCAGGATTTTCTAATTCAATTGAATGGAAAGATGGAAACACTAAAGAGAACACAAGAAATAAAGATGGAATTGAAAAACCTCAGTGTCTCATTTAAAAAATCGTGAAGGAAAGCCTCACAAGTAAAATGAATCAAACACAATATATAATATCAGGATTCAAAGATAAAGTAAAAGATCTAGATGAAATTAGAAAAAGAAAGAAAGAAAGAAAAAACACAGAAAAGGAACATGAAGGAAACGTGAGATACCATCAAAAGACCAGATGTTCAAACTATAGACATAAAAGAGAACTAAGAATGCCAGGTCAGTTTAGATGGGATGTTTAACAAGATCATAGAAGAAAACTTCCTCCAATTAAGCAAATATACACCCATACAGATACAGAAATCACACAGAATCCCAACTAGATACATATAAAAAGAAACATCCCATGACATAGTCAAAACACTAAATATTCAGAACAAAGAGAAAGTGCTTCAGGAAAAATGTTATGTCATATACAAGCAAAAAATCCGTCAGAATAGTACCCGATTTCTCAGTGGAAATGCTGAAAGGCAGAAGAGCCTAGAATAATAACCTCTAAGCTTGAGAAGACCATGACTGTCATGTGTACCCAACAAAATTATCTGCCATAGTTGAAGGAGAAAGTAAAACCTATGATACAAGCAACCTAGAAAAATCATAGTCAGATATTCAGCAGCAACAGGAATAGCAAAGTGCTATGCAGAATAATAAAGCAATACTGGGAATTGCAGAAGGAACTAAGTACAGCCACATGACCCTTGAAGAAGAACAAATGAATCCATCATTTAATGAAAAACAAACCACAACTAAGAACACAAATCAGCAAAACCCAGCAAAATGATTCCAATCTACACTCACTTTTCAGTAATACTCTATTAATGATCTCAACTCTCTAATCAAAAAACAGTCTAGCTGAGTGATTTGAGAAACAAAATCCACATATCTGTTGCCTACAAGAAAGTCAACTTTAAAGATAGGCACCACTTTAAAGGATGGAAAAAAGTATTCCAAGCAAATTGAATCAAGAATCAAGCAGACATTATGATTGTAATAGTTAACAAAATATATTTCAAATTAAAACTATGCAGAAGATGCAGGGAACAATTCACTCTAACCAACAGATCAATTAATAAAGAAAATATTACAACACTTAACAGATATGCACCAAAACTGGTGCATGAAATTTTATTAAGGAACATATTAATGGAATTAAATGACACATTAACACAGGCCTAATAATAGCAAGCTGTTTTATTGCTCTGCTTCCTCCAATAGATAGGTCATCTGGACAAAAACAAAAACAAAAACAAAAACAAAAAAAACCCCAAATAAACAAAAAGCAGACAAACCTAAGAATTCAATGACATCACACATCAAATGGACCTACCAGATATGTACAGGATATTTCACCCAAACACCAACAAATATTCATTCTACTCAGCAGAACATGGCAGCTTCTCTAGAATTGAACACATACTGGGACACAAAACAAATCTAAACAAATTTAGAAAAATAAAATAATCCCATATATCCTATATTATTATATAGTAAAATTTAAAATCAACGACAAAACTCTGGAAAAAGTAAATTCATGGAGATCAAACAACTTATTACTGAATAATGAATGGATAAAAGTAGAAAGCAAGATATTCTTGGGATTAAGCAAAATACTAATCAACAAAGCCCCCCAGACACATTGAAGCAAGTCTAAGAGGGAATGTCATAGCCCTAGGTACCTTTTAGACACTTAAAATAAGGAAAAACACAAATAAATGACTTACCATTGCAACTCAAGAATTTGGAAAAGCAGAAACAAATCAAGCTCAAACTTAGTAGAGGGCAAGAAATTATAAAAAAAAAATAAAGCAGAATTAATGAACTAGAAATAAATAAATTTCTTTTTTTGACATTTTTTATTTAAAAGTTTTTTTTTTTACAGACCAACCCCAGTTCCAATTTTTTCCCGTCCTCCCACTCCTCAACTTCTCCCCACACCACCCCCATTCACTCCTCAAAGAGGACAGGCCTTCTCTGGGGAGTCAGCAAAGTCTGGGACATGAAATTGAGGCAGGACCAAGTCCCTCCCTGCTGCATCAAGGCTGAGCAAGGCATTCCTCTATAGGGAATGGGTTCCAAAAAGCCAGCTCATGCACCAGTGATAAATCCTGGTGCTACTACCAGGGGCCCCACCACCTGCTCAAGCCACACACAATGTCATCCACATTCAGAGGGCCCAGTTAGGTCCCATGCAGGTTCCCCAGCTGTCAATCCAGAATCAATGAGATCCCAGTAGCTTGGATCAACTGTCTCTGTGAGTTTCTTCATCATGGTCTTGATTGACCTTTTTGCTCAAGCCTTCTTATACTCTTTAAAAAATAGAAAAAGAAGGATCATTTCTAAAACTGTTCTCTGAAGTCAACATTACTCTCATACCCAAACTAGGTAAAGATATCATTATTGTCACCACCACCACAACAAAAAGCAGAACTACAGATCAATATCCCCGATGAACACAGATGGGAAAAAAATATTCAATAAAATACCAGCAAACCAAATACAAATGCATATTATGAAGATCATTCATTCTAATCATGTTGGCTTTATCCCAGAAGTAGAGGGTGGGTTCAACATATATAAATCAATAAATATAATGAACTTAAATATCATGTAGTCATCTCAATAGATGCAGAAAAAGTCTTTAACAAAATACAATATGCTTTTATGATAGAAATTCTAGGGGGATAGGACTGCAGGGCACATATATCAATAAAATAAAGGCTGTGTACAAGAGGCCCATGGCCAAAATTATTCTAAATGGAGAAAAAACCATGGACAAACACTGAGAATGAGATTATGGACATACTTTCATTTACAAAACCAAAGACAATAAAATATTTTGGAATAAGCCTAACCCAGAAAATTAAAGACTTATACAATGACAACCTCAAACATGAAGAGTTTAAGAACAACACCATAAAATGGAAAGACGTCCTGTGTTCATGAGTTGGTAAAATTAATATTGTGAAAATACCCATCCCACCCAAAGCAATTAACAGATCAATGCAATTCCAGTCAAAATACCCACAACATTCTTCAAAGAAATAAAAAAAAATCCTAATTCATATGGGACCATAAAAGACTTTGGATATTGAAAGCAATTATGAGCAAAAAGAGTAGTGCCGGAAAGATTAATATTCTATATTTCAAGATATAGTATAAAGCTATGATAATAAAAACAATATTTCACTGGCACAAATATAGGCATGTAGACCATGGAATGCAATAGGAGACTCAAACATGAGTGCTCATAACTACACCAATAAAATATTTGACAAAGAGGTAAAAAATATATACACTGGAAAAAAGACAAAATCTTTAATACTGTGAGAAGTGGATATCCACAGATAGAAGTATGAAATTGGATTTATGTCTGTTATTCTGTGAAAAAATTAGATTTAACTGAACCAAATATCTCAGTTTGAAACCTGAAACACTTACACTTCTTAGTCATTTTTCTATTGCTGTGAAAAGATGCCATGATTAAGGGTATGCTTATAAAAAGTATATATATATATACATATGTGTACATATATACATACATACATACACACACACACACACACACACACACACACACATATATATATATATATATATATATATATATATATATAGAGAGAGAGAGAGAGAGAGAGAACTTGGGCCTATTGTGGGCTTTTGAAGCTCATCCTCCAGTGAGACACACTTCCTCCAACAAGGCCACATTTCCTAATCTTTCTCTAAATAGTCCACCAACCAGGGACTAGACATTCAAGTATATGAGCCCACGGAAGCCATTGCCATTCCACTGCACTGCCATAAGAAAACATGTAGTACCCTACAAGATAATAGGTGTAGGGAAGGACTTTCCCCATTGCCTGGAACTAAGGCAAACAACTGGCAATGAAGACCTCAAAAAAAGTTTCTGCACAGCTAGGGAGATCAATCAAATGAAGAAGAGACCTGCAGAATGGGGAAAAAAAATCTTTACTAGCTATACAAAAACAAAGGATCACCATCTAAAACATACCTAAGAATTCAAAAAACAAAACACTGAGGAAACAAATGGTCTAATTAAAAAGGGGCCTAGAGATCCAAACACAGAGAGTTTCCAATAGAAGAAATAAAAATAAATAAGAAATATCCACATTTTCCCCATCATTCTTGGCAATTAGAGAAATGCAAATTTAAACAACTTTGAGATTACATCTCACTGTCGTCAGAGGGGCTATTTAGTAAAACAGGTGACAGCAGATACTACTGAGGTTGTGAAGAGGGAGAGGTGCCTTCATTAACTGTTGAGATTGCAAATTTGTGTAGCCACTTTGGAAATCAGTGTGGAGACTCTTCAAAACAGTAAACACTAATATACCATATGACTCAGCTTTACCCCTGCTTGGCATGTGCCCAAAGAATTGACCTCCTACTCCCCAGATACCTGCTCAGCTATGTTTATAGCTGCCCTATTTGCAAACATGATAGCTAGGACATGCAAACAACCTAAATGTAAAGCAGAAACTCAGTGAGCTATAAAGAATAGGTTATTTATTAAGAGATGTACAGAGAAACAACTCACGTAGACAGGAAAAGATCAGTTCAGTAGCTGAGTCCTTGGAAGACTGGGAACTGATTCAATGCCATTTCCCTCCACCTGACTGGATCATCCTCACCATCGAAAGGCACAAGAGAGCAAGATGCATAAGTGTCTCAGATCTTAAGCTAGATTCCATCCATGCCCTAGAAGCTGTACCCAAAGGTCAAGGTGGGAGGATTTGTTTTCCTCACTACATAATGTCTTTCAACTGCTGAATGAATGATAAAAATCTGGTACACATGTACAGTGGAACACTATTCATCTATGAAGAAAAATAGAATAGCATTTGTAGGTAAATGGATGGCCTTAGATATGGTTGGATTGAGTGAGATAACCCAGAATCAGAAAGTCAAATGCCATATGTTCTCTCATCCGAGGTTCCTAGCTCCAAATCCTCAGATCCAAGCATACAGCAACATGGAGTAAACACAGAAGCCAGGAGACCATGCAAGGATGATAGCTTGGGAGGGCAATAGCAGGATATAGGTGATAATGAAGTGGATAGCAATTGTGGGGAAGGGGATGGGAAAGGAGGTCAGTGCAGAAGAAGGACGGACTAGGGACATAGATACTAAGGTTGTTTGATAAAGCGTTAAGGAATAATGTTGATTTATATTTACCTAAAGTTATACACTATGTGTGTGTGTATGTGTGTGTGTGTACAGATATATCCCTACATATCTACATCTCTAGCTATATATCTAAAAGTAAGTTAAGACACTTGGGCTAACAACATTCACCAAAAGAACCATAGACTAACAGTCCCCACCTAAACCAGGCATTAAAAATCATTTGAATGGGTGGCCCAGAGAGAGTCCTAGTGACTCCTAAATAATATAGATTACTGATGCAGCCCTTGGTTGCCTCTCAGAGTTTGTAGGTGGACCCCTGTTGCTGAAGACAATTAGGACACAAGACTTGGATGATTCAGGTTGCATCTGACCTGAACACTGTTTTCATATGGTCTAGTTTCCATGATACCAGAAAGGGCCAAGGAAAGAAAGAAATTAATAATAGTCCTACTCAGCTGTGACACCATGAAACACAACAATGATCAGCATGGAAAGATAACCCCCAAAAGTGCTATAAGGAGTACTCGCGTATCAATGGTAAACAGCAGCTGTCCAATTAGACTTCAGGCCTACTCAACAGGAGAGAGATTATTCCTGCTACTGGAAATGTAAGTATCTTTCCCTGGATAGAGAGGTGATGGATCTTACAAAAGAATCTACTATCATCACTTTGCAAGACCAGCACAATTCTTTACTACACAATTTCTAAAATGGCTGAACAAACGAGATAGGAACAATGACAGTATCAATGGATATGTTAACATGAAAAGGAGTCCCATTGTTAGATGTTAGTGTGGTAGGTAGACAGAGTCTAATGTAGGTCACCATTACATAGAGATTTGAGTTCTGAATTTTACATTAAATTATTTGAGTATATACAGTCCTAAATTTTAAAGCCTGTATATATATTATTTTAATGTATTAAGATTGATAATATTGCTAATTTAAATTTTATTTATGCACATAATTAAAGGACAGAAATGTCCGGGAAAGTAATTGTTAAATAATGATATGTAACTTTTTAACTTTTTAAATAAATAATATTTTAAAAAAAAGAAAAACTACAGATAACTATTGACCCCTGGGAAGAAGAGAATTAACCTATCCAGAGATGAGTCTCCTTATTAGCTTTTCTGATGCAGACTTGTCAGTCTTAGAACCATATATTTACAAACAACAAAACAGAATTCTATAGATTGTATATGTGTATATATTTATGTGCATACACATAAATTCATATATATGTAAAATAATAAAGAAAAATTGGTGATCAACTTGAGAGTTTGGGAATATGGGAGGGACTAGAGGTTGGAGGAAAATGATATAATTCCATAGTAATTAAAACATATTTAAAATTTTTTGCTCATTTTTAATTTTTATTTTTAATTGTGGTAAGAATTTTAAGTTGCACACTACCAGTTGGCAGTGTATGTTCTAGCCACACTGTTTTGAAACATTTCCAGAGGATTTTCATCTTGCAAAACTGAAGCTCCCTGCTCATTAAATGGCTCCCCCCTCCTACTTGTCTTCTCTTGGAACTTACCCCTCTGTTATTGGGCTCTGTGTGGACTAGGTACTTCACTGAAGTGGAGTCATACAATATTTGTCCTGTAGGACTGTCTTATTTTATTTAGTGTTATATATTTAAAGTCTATCCACATCATTGGTTGCATCAGGTTTTCCTTACTAAGGCTGAAGAAATTATATGTGTATCTTGTTATTTATTTACTCATCTCTAGAAATGGCCTGTTTCCATGTCTTAGTTGCTGGGAATGATTCTGCTATGGTCATGGGCATACAAAAGACTTTTTAAGATCCTGATTGCAGCTTTCTTGGCTGTATACCCACAACTAGAGTTGCTGGATCATATGGTAATTCTATTTTTAATATTTGAGCAATGTGTGTGGGTGTGTTTTATACTTGCATTCTATTCTGACGTCATTCACTCCATCTCTGACCAGTGGCCAATGCAAGGCCTTCCAGACCTGTGTGTACTGCGTATTGCTCTTTCTTCGTAGGAAGATTGCGTCAGACCCATAATGCACTTGGCTTGTGCTGACCTATTCAGAGCTTAGTTTAGTCCCTCAAGAAAATCTCTCTGCCTGAGGCACATGTACACTGTCTTTTCTGGTTCTCATTCTACTGAGTCATAAATTATGGTAGATGCCAGAAATATCTTGACTATTTATTAAGTGAAATCAAAGCTGTTTCTAAAACTAAATGTAGAAACTCAATGATGAAAAAGAACCAGAGGCACCTAGTGCAGAAGTAACCAGAATGCCTGTGTCATCACTCATAGCCCAGAAACTTCCACTGCTATCTTAATTAGTTAATTAGTTCTTACTTAATTAGTTCTTCTTTTCCTCAAATGCCAGCATTCAAGATAATGAGAAAAGAAATAAGGCATTTCTTATTCAACTCTATTGTCTTTCTGTGCCATTTTATTACCAGACTCAAAACATGCTCTTTTCTACCATTTCTCACGACAAATGTGCAGAATTTCAATTACATTATAATCCTCTTAAGCTTTGGAATTCAATAATTTTATACTTTGGAACAAATAGGCCTTTTGAGACCCAACCTAAGAATTTAATCACAGTTGATACATTTTGCTTTTCTCTATGGGGAAATCTTCCTCGGGGCTTGAAATGTAACCAACAGACACACAAGTGAATACTTAGTATAATTATTTTGTAAGTTAGTTTATCCAGATTATAATTTATGTTTTTGTTTTACTGGATTGTTTACATGTGCTCACCTTTGCCACAGGTTCCATACTATAGTGCCTTCTATGCAGAGAGGTCCCATGAACATAAGATGAAGGACCAAAAGAGTATGGTTTTAAATCCTTCCTCAGCGAGTCAAGTTTGGTATTTTCAGTTCATCTTCCAAGTGTGGCTGAAATTACTTTTTGCTTGCTTTGTTATTTTTCAAGCTAGAAGTAGGTTATACCCACTCTCATTTTAAATGTAATCACTTAAAGAAAGTATTATGACAATGCCAACCATACAAGAAGATATAAAGAGTAATGTGCCATACTCTTTCAGGTAGACTTAACAGGCCATATTTTATAACACTTGCCCCCAATATCTTTTTGCACAAATTAAAGAGAAACAGTGCAGTGGGAGACTCTCTTCAGCATCCTGTTCTGTTTTTCCCCTTTTCCAGAGAGAACCCTCACTCTGAAGTCTCTTTGTTTTATTCCCATCAATAACTTTATATCTTGCTTTATTACTATATATATATATAAAATATTTTGTGTACTATAAAGGAATATTAAGAGAGGCTGGGAAGAAGGCTCAGAGGATAAAGCATTTGGCTCACAACTATGTAAAATGTTAGGGGGTGTAGCAGCTGCCTGCAATCCCAACACAAAGAAGATAGTAACAGAATCTCCTGCATGAAGTGTCATGCTCTGGGTTCAGTTAGGGACTGCCTCTGTGTATAAGGTGAGAGTGATGAAGGAATACACACACCCAATATCAACCTTGGGGTTCCACATACATACACTCACATGTTAATGAGTAACTTTATTCATACACATGCCATATACAATACACACATACAGTATGAAAAATATATTAAAAGTAAAGTATCACGTGCATTGTTATGGTCTTCCTTGTAGTCTCCTGAATCTATATGTTGAAACCATAGTCCCCAGTATAATTATGATTGAAAATATGCTTACAGAGGAGTTGAGATCACATGCGGTCATAGTGGTTGGGTTCTAGTATAATGTTATGGTGTCTTCATATAGAGAGAAAATAAGAAAACATAAAAACTGAAGGTGTGCATGTGTGTGTACACATGTGTGTGCTTTGTGTGTGTCTGCACTGGCATGCCCATGTGTGTTTATGTGTGTGTAGAAAAAAAGGCCACTGAGAACATAGGAAGGAGTGTTCCATCTTAAAGCCAAAAAGGATCCCTTGGTAGAATCTTAGACTATTGATTCCTTGTTATTGGACTTTCATCCTCCAGGATGGTGAGAAAATGTCTGAAGTTTATGCCACATCCATGGTATGTTTTATGGCAGTCCTGGTAAACTACTATCTAAATTTAGGGTTTAGATAAACAATAGACAATTTTCTCCAGATACACTTTAACTGGTGTCCTGTATTTTGTTTGAGAACTGCAGCCCTACTGTGTGTTGATACCCTGCAATTCATCTTAGTATAACATTCATTATATAAGAGAATCACAGGTTTGAGGCTTGGGAGCCATCTTAAAGGTCACCCATAGAAGAAACTCTCAGTATTTTTTTCACTTCCAAGTGTCTGGGACTAGTCTTACTGCCATTTTTTATTATAATGGCCAATAACAATAATTATAGTGTCTCAAGTAGAACACATGTATCACATGAGACTCTGATGGATGGAGGGGAGGGAAGGAGAGAGAGGAGAAGGAAGTCAAGAGAAGGAGGGGGAGTTTAGGACAGAGTTGGGAGGCACAAATACATTGAAAAGTTCATATTATTCTGATTAATTTTCTAATGACTATATACTCCAAACCTGATCTGATCATATTGGGAGTCAAGGATGACTTTCTTAATGTCAAGAATTAATTATGTAAAGAAAAGTAAAATAAAGGATTGCATTTCCACCCAGGAGAACAGCTTTATCAAAAGCCTCTAAGTGGGAGGAACATGGTTCCATGTAAGCTGAAAGATACAGATAGCAGCTGAGCAAGAGGACAGAGTGATAGGCCATGCTGTTGGAGAGAACTTGGTGTTCCCATCCCAGAGGGCTTAATACTTCATTTAAAATCTGGACCTCATAACTAAGATGTGAAGCTAGTGAGATAATCTGAATCAGAAGAAGATCATGAATGGGTTCTTATTCTCCTGAGTTTCATTGCCACAGAGAAAGCAGGGTTATAGGCCCATCATTTAGGTAGTGTTTGTCTAGCCAGAATATGATTCTGGACTACATTAAGAAGTGCCAGTGGAGATTCAGAAAGAAGAATGGAGAACTACACTGAATAAAATTGAAAGGATGTAGTGCTTTGGAAATGAAGGAGAGGTACCCATGTAGGTGTTTCCCAAGTCTCTGGTTTATTTGATTTGGTACTTGGTTAGTCATACAGATAGGAAACCTCAGAGTAGGATTCTTGTGGGATTAGTCTGGGATGATTATTGGTAAGTGCTTTTAAGAGATCTGAATAAAGATATTATAGCCAGTGAAGGCCTGGGTGTGATGTTTGCAGCAGTAATTTGGGTAGCATTACAGGTTTGTAATCAAGCTATGATGAGATATAAGCCCTGGCTGTAGAACAAAGAGAGACCATATACCAGGAGTTCTGACTAATAAATCTGAGAAGGGAGTGTTCTTCTGTCTTTCAGGCAAAGTAAAGAACATTCTAGAGAAAACTTTTATCTAAAGTGGTGAGTTTGGTAGAAAAGATTAGTTTTTGAGAGAGTATCTTGTAGTCAACAGGGCTTTCAGTGTCTCATAAGCCACAGTGAGATGGAGGTTCTTCTGTGCTCTACAGCAATAAGAGCTGTTGAATTCTTTCACAGAAAATGATAACTTTTGACATCTAAGTTTAGGAGCATGTAAGACCAGTTCACTATACTACAGATTTCTCTGCAGGTTTTTTTTGACATTGAAGAATTTTTTTTTATAGAGAAATTCTTAGAAGATCTCCTGGCATCAATACAGATTTAGTACCATCTGATAGTGAGCTAGAGGATCATTATGATGGGGCCATTTATTGGATGTCTTTTACCTAACACATGTTGTGTAGTGAGACTATGTTCTGATACATTGTGAATACGTGTTTCCTCCTACTGGTTTAATAAAAAGCCGATTGGCCAGAAGACAGGCAGGAAGTGTGGCAAGGCCATCAGATGAAGAAGACTCTAGGAACAGGAAGACCAGAGCAGAGACACCAGAGAGACACCGGCAGACACAGAGAAAATAAGACAACTTTGCTGCTCTGAGAAGAGGAACCAAGCTGCATGGCTAAACAAGAGAAGAATCATGAGTTAGTTTAAGAATTAAGAGTTAGCAAGTTATATGATTGAGCCATAGGTCAATCAGCATAAAGTTATTATAAGCTTCTGTGTGTTTCTTTGAGACTTTGGGACTGCTGGTCCAGAATTTGGGCCAGTAATCTATTATTACAATGTTGCCTTTATGGAACATTGATGGTGTATTAGTCAGCTTTGTATTACTGCAACTAATACCTGGGATGACCATCCCTTTCACTCCCCAATAGCCATGTTAGAGATCAAGCCTTTAACACATGTACCTTGGAGAAACATTAATCCAAACCATAGCATATTACAAAGACATTATTGCCCCCATTTAACAGAAATGAATGGTAGGTCTGGGCAGGTTAACTGATTTAGATAATGTTGCTTAGTAAGTAAGGGATAGACTGGGGAGTTGAATGCCTAACATTTCCCATTTGTTATTGCATGATTTCTCTTTAGTGATGGAAACCAAAAGGCCCCTGTAATGTTGAAGACTCTGAATTCTAAAACAAAGGTCCAAGCACACCTTCTAGAATCCATGTTGGATTCAGAGACTTGGAAATTTTGTAGAACATAAAAGGTAATTAAAAATCTGGCCTTTATTTATCCAGAAAATTAAATTAACCAGAACACTCCATTCCTGGATGCTCTTGTAAATCTTTATACTGTTCCACAGAGGGAAAAGTGAGAGGTTTCTCTGGGAAAGAAGAGGAACATTTGAAGCCCGAGGGTCCCACAGGGTTTACCCACAAATATTTGACTGAGATTATGACTCTCTCTTGTTTTTAAGTTGCTATTAACTTCGAATTTAAATCAACTCTTTTCAGGAGTTCTCCCTAGCAACTGTGTTGGGAAAGATCATACTGTCTCCTGTGTTTGGAAGATTTTCTTGGCATCCTGGGCTGATCAGCTCTCTCATTCCACTGATGCCCTTCCTCTGGGTAAGCCATTTAATTTCCTTCATATTGAGACTGAAGAAGCTTGAGGGTATTTATGACCTCATTGATCAATAGCCATCTTCATGGAAAGAAAGAAAAGAAAAAATCCAAATATTTCTGAGCCAATTCTTCAACCTCACATATTTTACGCTTCTTTGGTTGTTTTACAATAGGGTTCTGCATGGGGCAAACATTGAGAATAAATACTCAGGAACACGGACAGAGGAGAAACACAGGCTCTATGCCATACTGGATCTGAAGATGCTCTAAGACACAAGCTGTTTGGCAGAGGAGGAGGACACCCGGTGTACTGCCAGCTCATACATGAAACCTTAGGAAAGAAAGGACCTGCAGTGATGGTCAACGCTCTGTGCCGGCTCGCTCTGTGCCAGCTGTGACCTACATGCATTTAAGTCTGATTTTCCTTTTATGCCTGCTTGGGGGGCTCTAATGGGTCTGCAAATATTCTGGGCCCCCATTTTGCTTTCATTTATATTGCAGTGACTGGCTCTGCTACACCAATCACTGGTATAGGTGTAACCTGAGGAGCTTCCCATGGCCCCAGCTGCCTGTTCACTTCTCATATTCTTCCCAGGGGCTTCTTTGATACCTGTCTTGGACTATAAATACCCAGAAGCATGAGGCTCCCAAGGCTACTTCTGGCTGAGAAAGAAAATCAGTGAGTGTGTCCCGTTTCTTTTCTCTAGTGGATGCGTCTGAGCTTTATTTCACAGGTACCAGCCACTTGTCATAAGGAAACTTACCAGTGTCCTTCCTTGTATCCCCTCTATTCACATATGCCCTTTGCCATCATTTCCCAAGTGAACATTTTGTGATTTAGCCTTTGCCACAGGCTCAGCTAGGCAGATGTTACAGAAGTGGGGAACACCTGGAACCCAAGCCCAACGCCTTTTGTTGTGTTTATTGGAGCTCGTGCTGGAGACTCTTCTCTGCCTGCTTCCCAATGAGTAGACTCACAATGGCTTCCTTACAGAGGGGAGTGGGCAGTGTTTACCATGTGGCAAGAGGGCAAGAAGGCAGGGGACAGTATAAATGCGCATCTTTAAGAAAAAGACAGCCTGTAATACAGCTCTGGGCCTTCTGCCAACACAGGGATGCTTCCAGTGTGTGTAAGGCCAGCTTCAGTGACAGGTCTAAGATCCTATGCTGAGTTTGTTGCATTTATGTCTTTCCTCATATCAAAGTTCTTCATGGTGTCTGACCAAGAAAAAAAATTACCATTTTGCAGCTGTCCTTGTAAACTATGGAGTTGGTGGTGAGAGAGGGTTTTACCAACATTCTGTTTTCAGCTCGGCAGCTTGGCTTCTCCTGCTGGGCTGTCAGAAGTGCAGAAAGGCTTGCTGCTTTACTAGGGGTATGAGAAGCCAAAGAGGTTCATGAAGAAAATGACAGTTCTTCATGGCAGGCAGGGGTGGGGGAGTATCATATGAACTCCTGTCAACCTTTAAAGAGCCACCTGTAGTTGTCTTTGTGGGAGGGGCAATGGGGGCAGAGGAAGACTACTAAGCCAGAACTGAAATTTGAGGCAGGAATCTTAGGTGTGATGAGATGGGGTAAATGTCGATTACCTCAGCAGACCCAGCTGTGTGTAAGGTCTGAGTGAAATCTGCATGTTCTGAAGACTTCCGTGAGTTTCATTGCTTCTAATCACTTCTTTTACAATCAGTTAATTTAAATTCCGTTCCCCAAGCTTCTTTTAATGTAAGCTTTGTTCATATCTTCTACGATTGGGATACTGGAGAGTTGGAGTGGAACTGAGGATGGAATGGTCCTACTCGTTCATTCTTTTTCTTTTTTTTTTCCCCAACTAGGGAGTGAAACTGGGGGCTAAGATAAACTAGGGCAGCATTCCCCCACCGAGCTGTCTCTGTCCTAAATAACATGACTCCTAGGAAACACCATCAATGTGTGCTGAGCAGAATCCAGATCCCAAGTCCAGGTTGGCTTTTCCTTCTTTTTTTTTTGTGATAGCAAATGTGCTGTGAGCTATAAACTGTTGGAAAACCTCATGTATTTTTCTGGGTAATTTGGGGCAACACCTACTATTTAGAGGCAAAGGTGCTTGAGTATGAATTACCAGGTCTGGCACTTTACATGTTAACAGCAGCTTGTCTGACAGCTCCTTGGCGACCTTTTAAGCACACCTGGCAATTACAGATTTGTTCCAGCTGAGCAAGAGGTTTTCTGAGCTGGAAGAGTTCCTGGAGAGCCTCTGTGAAATTCCTGTAGAAGCTCCAGTGTGATGCTCCACAGAATAATTTGTTTTATTTAGCTTACATGAGTATTGCCTTGGTGGATATTCTGGTACTCCTTCTGTGTTCTACTGGATATTGCTCAGGGGATGAGATCTCAGATGTGTATGTCTGTGCTTGTAGATGTGTGCACATGTGGGAACATTTGATTTGTGTTGTTCAGACTGACAATCTTATTGGATATAGTGAAAGAAAAATAAATATAACAGACTTCACATTCTTTTAAAAGCTTAGGTTTGGCTTTTGATTTTGTTTTTATTTTTTGTTTTTCTTTAAAGACAGAATTTCTCTATGTAGCTCTGGATATCCTGGACCTTGCCTTGTATACCAGACTGGCCTTGAACTTGGAGATCTGACTGCCTCTGCCTCCCTAGTGCTGAGAGTAAAGGTGTGCACCACCACCACCTGGCCAAGCTTATGTTTTTAATGTATTACTTTCTGTTTGTTCATTAAAATTATATCTAGCAGTAGTAATTTAATGCAAGACATGTGGATTAATAGGGCTTTACTTAGAGTAAGGATGGGGAGGCACCTTTGATTAGTGTATCTTTTAAGTTAAGCATGATAATTTATAGAATTCCTTAGCCAAAATCAAACTAGCATTTTAGGTTTTGTGATTTTCAAATAAAAACTAAATTAAAGTAGCAAATTGGAAAAATTTCCAGTTTTTCAAGTTCTTATCTTCATGTTTAATACTATACAAGCAACCCACTTTTCTGGTTAGATTGCTAGAGGCATAATTAGTAAAGGAATAAATCCAGTTATTTTTTTTCTTGACTTAATTCTGTTTCAACCTTCATAGTTTAAAATTTTTATTTTGTTTTATTTTATGTGTGTGAGTGTTTGCCTATATGTATATATGTGCACCATGTGCATGGTTGGTATCCCTGGAGGCCAGAGGAGGCTATCAGATCACCTGAAACTGAACTTGCCTACAGCTGTGAGCTACTTTGTAGGTTTTGAGAATTGAACCCAGGTTCTCTGAAAGAGTCAAAAGTGCTCTTAACCTCTGAGACATCTCTGCAGTTCTTTGAGTCATATTTTTGATATATGATTACATTTTCCTCACATGTGATTATAGTTCAGATTCTATTTATTTATTTATTTAATATGAATAAAGTCTCATTTTTTATCCATGTATCTCCTTGTTCAAACTCCCTTCCCACATTCTGTTTTTGTATATCTGGTTTTCAACACCTGCCAATATCTTGTTAACACATTTCCTTGATGATTAGTGTAAAAAGCTCTTCTTGTAATAGAACCAAAATGCTTATTTTAGTCTCAATATAGGTGATAATTTGTGCTTTATACCAGCTGTGCACATGGGTCTCTGCCTACTATAGTCTGATTTAGATTTTTTTTTAAATGGTGGTATAAGGCAACATTGATTCTGTAGAAACTAGAGTTAAATTTTGAGTTTTAATCTTTTCCTGAGCTTGTGATAAACAGTTATGAGCCTTTCCTGTAAAGGTCAGCAGGGGCAGTGAGCTGAAGATCTCATATAGTCATGAAGGTAAATGGCTGCCCTTTTATAGGGTACAGTGTTCAGGTATGCTGTTTGTTAGGTGAGGTCCAAATGCATTTTTGACATAATGTTTTGT
The DNA here is from genome assembly GCA_004025045.1 of Sigmodon hispidus. NCBI lineage: Eukaryota > Metazoa > Chordata > Mammalia > Rodentia > Cricetidae > Sigmodon > Sigmodon hispidus. Next base: position 128,599 of record PVIH01002219.1, read on the forward strand.
GTTATCCAGAGACATTTATACTCTCTAACTTACTGCCCTAATGATAACTGTCAATCTTCCTTTTCCTTGGTCCCAGTAATCTATAGTGTTGTGAAATGCCATACCATTACCATTATCATCTTTACAGAGGGTTTGGGGGCCTGTTGACCTTCATTCGTAGAAAGAACAGGCCATTAGACCCTTGGCAGAGGTCTCAGCCTATCCCTCCTGTACTCCCTCCCATCTGTGTGTACTTACACTCTTGATGCACATGGTCTCAAAAAGTGAGTGATTAAATACAGTGTTGAAGGTTAATACATCCATAGTGCTATGGAGAAATCAGCATTTATGCTGACTTCTTGTGGATTTTTTGGGGTCACCCTTGCTCTTGTAGGCTACTCCCTACCAATGATCTGTATGTAAGTCTCATTGGTTCACTAAGATGGACTTGGGTGGAAGTGGTACCAATTTGTCATCAGTACCCTATCTGTGATGAGTACATGCTTGTTCATGTCTCCTTAGGAGAAGGACAACTTATAGAGTAGCTAACCTTAGGTCAGGCGACCATCTTTTCTGGATCAGCATAGGCTAAAGAGGGAGACAAAGTGTGGGGAGGAAAATCCTTGAAGCTTGGAAGAAGGATTTCCAGACGGAAATGTGGACAGAGAGGAACCCTGAACTATATCTTACATGGGATTATTAATGCTTTTACAACAGTACAAGTAATATTTTTTCTTTTTGTCCTCAACTGTTAGGTTTTTATTTGATTTTGCTATGTATCTTAGGCCAGCCAGAACTAACAATCCCTCTGGTGTAGCCTGTCATGTGCTAGGATTTGAGACAGGCATCATCACACCCAACTTTCTTGTGGTATTATCCCCACTATATTTCCCCTTCTCTCTGTTTCTGAGACTTGATGGACATACCTCTAGACAGATCCGCTTCAATTATTTTCTCTCTGTTATTCAAATTATAAAATTTCTAAGTTCACCATTTTTTTTATCATCTCTTCATTTTACAGATGAGTTAGTCTGCATTTTTTTTTAAAGTTTCCACTTATTATATACCTTTGTTCTAAATTTTCTATTTGGTTCTTTATTTCTATTATTTTTCAATTTGTTTCAAGTATATTATAAATTTTCTTTAAAGCATCTTTAATTGTTTCAGCAATCCTATTAGGTAATTCTAGCAGTTCCTATATTTGGTCTGTTGTTTTCCTAAGGTTACAAAGTTTGATAGATTTAACATTTTAAAAGATCAGAAATTTATTGTCTTACTATTCTGGCGACTGGAATCAAGCTATTGGCAAGGCCATGCTCCCTTTGGCAATGCCAGGAGAGAATCTTCTACTCTCCTTTTTACTGTTTCCTGGTGCCATTCCTCTTAGGAACCTTCTCATCACTTTGACAAAATCCCTGGGAGAAGCAATCCGAGGAGGGAGGAAAGTACACTGCAATGTAGCATCATTCCCTGACGGCAGGAAGACACTAAAAGATGGAGGTCTTGGGTTGGAGCCAGAGGTCGACATTACCTGTCTTCCCAGATACACTTCTATTTGGTAGACCACATCTCAAAGGCTTTACAACTCCACACAGTAGTACTACCAGCTGGAGACCAACCAAGTGAACCTTTAGGGGACATTTTACATCACTCATGAGGTCAATCTTGCAGTATCTTCAGATGGCCTTCTGTCTGTTCAGTGCTCCCTCCTGCCTCATAGGATTGATGGTTACTGGCTTTGGAAACCACTTGGTTGATAAATGTTCTTGTCTGAAGATCTTAATTCTGCACACAAAGGTCTCTCTTCTCAATAAGGTGGCCTAGGTATCTTTGGAGGTACTCATTCACCCTGAAACCATTGGTAAATTCTTTTTCTTCACCCAAGTGGGGCTTATCTTGGCTCTTGGCTTGGCAAGTTATTTACATTAAAACTACATATTTTGAACATTGGGTTGCTTTCTTTTTGATAAGGATTCTTGTGTTTGGGAGTTTGGTCCTTAGCATGGTGATGAAAGTGGTGTGGTTAACCTCTGAGAGGTGGGAAATAAGACTGTTGGAAAAAAATATCAAGCCTGTCTCTTTCTCCTGTCTTAACTTCCAATTTCATGTAATAATCACAACCTCTGTCTTATACAAACTACACCATGATGCTTTCTGCTATGACTTGAGGTATTCATAAAAACCCTTACAGGTGCCAATACTTGTTTAGAGTTTTAGTTCATAGCTATGAGTTAAATACCCATCCCTACATATTTTGTTATAATGAAAGGAAATGTATTAATACATGTTAGTAAAATTTGAATATTATCTAAATATTTTACTTCTAATGTTTTCTATAGGGAAAAAAAGAACAGTGCTTCAATATTGCCTCATTTTTTTTAAGTGTATTCAGAAGATAAAACTCATTTTCCTGGCACTGATGGTTCTCCAGCAACAAACTAGAGTCTACCTATATTTACAACAATTACTTCCAAGTGAGGCGGGTATTCAGGATTCCTACTAGGCCTGTGCTATTCTGCTCCAACTAGAACCTCCATGGTATTCAATGATGCTGAGGTACAGCATCCAGCTGGTCTCACTCTTTTTTGGTGTATCCATGAAGGGAGGGCCTGGGCTCCACTGGGCTGGTGTGGAAGTCCAGACCTTCTGCTATGTCAGTGTTGACAAAGGTGAGGCCTCTGTGTTTCCTATGGCAGCTGTCTGACTATTGCATGAATTCTGCTTAGTATTATAACAAAACCCAGAGCCAGATATTGTAGGGGGAAAGCTGAAATATCAGAGAGACAGGGAACAAGCCACAGCCAATTCTCACCCAGCCAATTCCTCAGGCCAAACAAGGTAAGTCCTGTTTTCAGACTGGCTGGGCTCATAAGCAAAGGGAAGAATTTCTGCCTTATTCTCCTTATATTTCTTTCCTCACCCAACTATTTCAGTTCCTGGATCAGCTTTCCTAGTGCTAAGATTAAAGGTGGGTGCCATCACTGCCTGGCTCTGTTTAGCCTTGAACTCACAGAGATCCTCTGGATCTCTATCTCCTGAGTGCTAGGATTAAAGGCATGGGCCACCACTCCCTGACCTTTATGGCTTGGCTGTGTCCTTTGATATTCCAGACTATTTTTTTTATTAAATATAATATATCACCACTACTAACCCAAGTGGTTGTTACCCTGTGAAGCTGCTCATTCCTGCTTTCAGTCAGTGCTTGATTGAGTTTCTGGGGTTCTGCCTTCTCTTTCAAAGAGTCTAGGATTTATTAAGCAAACAGAAAGCCAAAAGAACTTAGATCCTGAGGTTCTAAGGAGCCTGCCTCTTCCTCCATCTCTTAGGTCATTTTATGCTTTTTTTTTTTAAATTGTTTTTTGAAAATACAGTGTCTAGTGTTTAGAGCTATATTCAACAGGAAGAAGGAAATTGAGTATCTTTACACAAAACATTTACTGCTTTCAGATCCAATATTATTACTTTTTAAGATTTTGTATCATGCTTTGCCTCATAAAATTATGCAAATATTCATGTACTTTAAAATGTTTACATTTTTAAAATCTACTCTTACTCATTGTGTGTGTCTCTCTCTGTCTCTGTCTGCCTGTCTCTCTGCCTCTGTCTCTCTCTGGATCACTGTGTGTGTTTGGAGCTCAGAGGATTTTTGGGAATTAGTCCTCTCCTTCTGCTCTTGCTCTCTGGATTAAACTCAGATGACCAGGCTGTGCAGCAAAGGATTTTACCAGCTGTGCCATCCTGCAAGTCTCAACTATCCATGTGCTTCTTAGTGACTTCATAGTCTGAACTTATAAGAAGACTACAACATGCATTTAGCACATCATGGCCTCTAGACTCCAGCTTCTAGGCATGCTCACCTGCATACTATCACATCAGAATTTCTGCAAGTATTTCATTTTGCAAATTCTTGTTATAAATTTATGAATTAAATAGATGCCAAAATTTGAAATCTGTCGTTTATCCATTCTATTTTTTAATCTAAATTAATTCTTGTTATAAATTTATGAATTAAATAGATGCCGAAATTTGAAATCTGTCATTTATTCATTCTATTTTTTAATCTAAATTATCAGGTAGGCATTTCACATAATTTTTTTTAACCTCGATACTAGATTATATTATAGTCATTTATTAAATTATTTTCTTTCACATAATTTTTTTTACCTTGATACTGGATTATATTATAGTCATTTATTAAATTATTTTCTTTTCTTCGCTAATTTAAAAATGCCACCATGATAAAATATTAAACTGATATATAAATATAAATATTTGGGTCTCTTTCCAGATGTTCCATTCTGCCTCATTGATCTGTCTGACCATTTTGGCGCCAGTGACTTACTCTTCTTAATTGCTGTAACTCTAGTCTGTGTAGAATGCTGAATGTTGCCCTGCATGAGTCTCTAAAAGCCTCATAAGAAGCCATTTGACAGGAGTTAGATGACTCATGCGTGAAGATGCTTTGTAAATTGCAGAGCTCTCTGGCCTCCCTCTCCACCCCTGACACCAGCACTTCCTACAGAGCTGATCTCATCCTGTCCCCTTCTGACTCTGCAACCTTTCTCATAGGAGCTGCATTATCCTGGGCTTCATGGCACTCCTTCCATATCCTGGTCTCTATCCTCCTTTCCAAAACGACATTCCTTGTCTTCAATAAAATCTATAAAATTTTAAAATATATTTATTATTTTTTTCTCATGTTTATGAGTTCTTGGAGAGTTTTATACAATGCATTTTCATCATATTAACCTTCTCCCACCATTCCTCCTAAATCTGTTGTTTTTAACCATCCAACTTTGTGTCCCCCCACCCCCCATCAAGTACAGTTTGTGCTGCTGCCTGTATGCTCTTGGATGTGTAGGCTTTACTGGAGGGTGGGCAACCCACCAGGGGATGCATTCTTAAAGAAAAATGACTCTTCTTTCCCTAACAGCTGTTAACTGCCACAGCTTCTTAGGAAGAGATGGGAATGTGGTGGCTACCTCTCCTTTCTATGCAAGAATTTTGTCTGACCCAAGCCTGTACAAGCCTTATGCATACTGTCCTAGTCGCTATGAATTGGTATGTGTGACTGCCCTACTATAATTATCCAGAAAACACTGCTTAATTTAACCATCCATAATCTGAAATATCTTACAAACCCCTAAGCTTTGGGAGGAGATGTCTTATTTAGGGGTAACTACACTACAGTCTTTTATTCTCTGTACCTTAGTCAGTTGTGGTTTTCTGTATTAAATGCCATCTCCCACAAGCAGAAGCTTCTCTGATGAGCCTTCACTGATGAACCAATCTATGGGTATATGGCTCAATCATTAGGAGCTGGCTTGATACTATATACATTTAGTAGAATAGCAGTAGTAGGTTCTCTTCTAGTGCCTGTGATCAGTCTAGTCACAGGTTCTTGGTCCCAAGAACAGTGATAGGTGTGGGTTTCAGCTTGTGGAACAGGACTTAAATCCAACCAGGAAGCTGTTGGTTAATCCCAAGGCATCTGTCCTACCAATGCACCAATTGACATATCTTGCCAATCAGGTCATTGATAGAGTTCACCAACCAACTCTTTTAATTGGATTTCCTTACTAGCTATTTCATAGGCTCCCCTAATATATTTTTACCTTTTGTTTTGTTTTTTGAAGTTCATTATTTAAAATTACATGATGTCATTAAAGGCTAAACTCCCAGAAAGCTTTTTATCAGAAATATTCAGCTTTCTTGGTCTCTTCTTGTACATGAAGTACTTATTTGAGGGTAGCATTTATTGACCAATGGCAGTTCCTTCTTGAGGCCATTGCTTCTGTTTTGCTTTCTGGGTATATATATCATCTCACTTAGTGAGGCTGTACTCTTGTTATATATAGCTTACTGTACTTTTTCTAGCAAACTATGAGACACTCAGTAGACATGCACTTGGTACATATTTTCCAGGTATATAAAGAAAGAGTGTGCTAATTAGCTTTTATCATCAACTTGGTACAACATAGAATCATTTCGAAAGAGTATCTCGATGAGTAATTGTCTAGATCATCTTGGTTTGTGGGCACATCTGTGAGGTACTACCTTGATTGTTAATCGATGTAGGAAGATTCAGCACACTGAGGGTACCACCATTCCCTAAACCGAGTTACATAGTGAGAGGAACAGAAAGCTAGCTGAAGCAATCTAGCAAGCAAACGTGAGTTTGTTTTTGACCGTGGATATGATATGACTCATTTCTTGAATTCCTTGTTTGACTTCCCCTAAACAATGGACTATAACTTGGATTTGTAAATCAAATAAATCATTGACTCACTATGTTGCCTTTTGTTAGAGTATTTGCCGCACCAAGAAAAGTGAAACTAGAAGCTAAGGGTAATGTCCATTGTTTCATGTTGCCCAGACCCAAGCAGAGGATGGATATTTTACATCTTCTAGTTTCTAGACTGAATTCAGGGGAGTGACAGGTAAAGTAAAATGTTTCATGTTAATCAGCTATAGATACTGATTTCATGGGTTACGATGGTAGTGTGCAGAGGTGCAGGAGCCTAGAAACTTCTGTAGATCCTTGTAAAAATCTCCCAGTGGCACAGAAAATTTTCCATCAGACAGAACAAGGAGTATGTTAGAGAAGTTGTGTTGTCTGCTCTGCTCAGGTCTCCTCTGAGGGAATTTACCCACTGACATCCCTTATTGTCTCAGCATCATGATTTTTCTTATTAGAGCCAGTTCCTCATGGCACATAGATTGGATGATAGAAGGGTATCCAGTGATGAGGTGGGCCAATTGGATTCTTGTTGTAGTGTGTTAGAATCAAGAACTGCGAAAGATCATTTCCAGTGGGCATACAACATGGATCCCTGAGAGGGATGGCAGAGGTTTTGAGATTGCAGAAATGTCCAAACTCTAGAGAGAGGGGAAAGAAGAGCCAGAAAGACAGCAAGAATGAGGCAGAGGGTGAGACTATCCATCCCAGTCTACACTGATTCCTTAAATACTCCCTACAAACTTTTAAGTGAGCAGCCAATCCCTCTCTAATATGGTTCTCTTCTATTCCTGTTCTTGACCCTTCATGAGATCATTTGAGCTTAAGCATAAACCTGGCATTTCTTGGCCAAGCTTGAAGAAACCTGACGTCTCTTCTTTGAACCAAATTATCCTGGATAAAATAGGTAGTAGTGCAGGGAATGCCTATCAGCTGTTTTTCTGTCTAGAGAATGTATATTTAATTAGAGTATGAGTCATAAAAGTTAGAATAGCTGACAAACTTTAAACAGATACCACTTTCAATGGGATTTGAAGCTTTTAATTCTTTTCTCTTGAAGAATTTCAAACACACAGAAAAGTAGAGATCAGTAGATTGCACAGATATTGATCTGTTACCTGGACATAACAATTGTTAACATTTTCATAATTGCTCCACTATTTTTACCATATAATTTAACATTTTTCTATTTTCTCTTACTACATCATCTTCTATCTCCAGAGGATGTATGATAATGCATCATAATACACTATACACATTATTATTATTTGTTGTTGTTTTGAAACAAGGTTTCTCTGTGTAACAGCCCTAGCTATCCTGGGACTCTCTTTGTAGAACAGGCTGGTCTGAATTTATAGAGATCTGTCTGTCTCTGCCTCCTGAGTGCTGGGATTAAAGGTGTACACTACCACTCCTGGTGACATTATCTTTTTAATATCAGCAATAACTTGTCCTTATAAAGTCCTTATTTTCTTAAAAATGTTATTTTGTAAGCTTTTTCTTTCTCTTTTTAAAAAAGCTAGGATACAAAGATTACACTGCATTTTTTTTATCTTTTTATTGAACCTTTGTATTTGTCCTCTGTCCTTGCAGCCTCCCCCACCCCCAAAATAAAATAAGTTAAAATTTAAAAGAAAAAATCTCATCCAGGAAGCTGTAGTGTGACACAGTAAGTCACACAGTATACCTTTTAGTCCATGCATCTTAACTTGCAAGTATTCATTGCAATGAGTCTTTGGTCTGGTTCCAGGTCTCCAGCTTCTGCTACCCTATCCATGCTGGGACTTGTCTTAAGTATTCTGTTGTTACCCTGGGTCATGGAGCTCCTACAGCTTTGGATCTGAAGGACTGGCCCCTTCACATGCTCCAACAGTTTATAGATGGAGTGGATGTCAGGTTGGGCCAACTCATAGATAGCCCTGGTTCTGGGCCTGGGTGGTAGCTGCGTTGGTCAGCCTGCCAACTCTCCCTCACCCTTACCACCAGGACGAGAGATCTTCAGTTCTGCCCCAGCTAGCTCACCCAATGAACACACAGCAAGGGGCAGGGCCAGTCTGATCTCAGGCCCTGCGGGCTGGATCATCAGCATGTACCCACACCACCAGGGCAGCTCTACTGTGTTGTGAGGTGAGGTGCAAGGCTCACTCTCCTGAGTGCTGCAGCTGGTGAGGGCCAGGAGCATCTCTCCTGTGTGCAACAGATGGAGGGTTGAGGGTTGAGAAGTGATTGGGACCATCTCTCTTCCTCAGCCATGACACTACATGACAGATGAGTACTGAGGCCAGATCTGCTATGTTCTTTAGGACTCTGTTAATCTAAAACATAATTTCCTCTTTTAATTGATATAGAATTGGCTATCTTATAGAGTTTTCAAAAAGTTCAGATTTGCCTGATGGTTTTCTCTTTTCCTTGTCTTTCTTATTATGTAATTTTTTGCACTGACGTTTGTCCATGGCTTCAGTGGTTCACGATTAGATGGTTCTTGGTCAGTTGTGGCACTCGGGTTTGTGTGCCTCCTGTCACCTCTCTGGTCAGGGTCTGAGTCTGTCCTTCAGAGACCCCTGAAGTTGTTGGCTCGCTCAGTTCGAGGTGGCGGTGGGTAGCTGTGCAAATTCCCTCAGCAGGAGCTGTGGGTATGGTGACCGGCAGAGTTTATCTGCCCCTGCTCCAGAGTGCGTGGGGACTCTGCAGACAGCACTTGGTCCCAGAAGCGGAACTGGAAGCTATGGGCTCCTTGTCTTTCTTAATCATGTAAATTACATTTAAAGGATTGGTTGGATTAATATCAGACCACTTTGGTGTAGTACCTTGTAGTATGTACTTTGTACATAGTGTCCCATAGTAGGATGCACACAATAGCTTGCCAGTGGTCGCTTATTTGTTATGCTACATTGATCTTCTGATCATGATATTGACAATGAGTCTCCATTGGAAAGGAAGGCACCCCTCTGTCATCAGCAAATAACTCATGGGTGATACTCAGTTTCCATGAACTTTTTACCTAATAATTTAAGTATTTATTGATCTTTTTTGCAGATGCATGACCTTTCTTACCAGCTGCTATTTTCTGACCATAGAACAGGCTACAGGGATCTAAGCAAAGGATATACAAGGTGTCTTGTTAGTTATTACTTTGTATGTTACTCTTCTTAAGGATGTACTGACTTGAAACAATTGTTTTTATTTCTTTGTGGGCCAAGGATTCAAGAAGTGTGTAGCTGGGTGCTTCTAACTGGAGTTCAATCTCATGGAAGTGAAAAAGCAGGGCACTAGAGGAAAAGCAGAAGGTTGGTGAAGCTTTTCTCTGCCTGTGTAGCCTCTCTACATGTTTGGGTATCCTCACAGTATGACATGGAAGGGAGGTAGGACTTCTTCTAGGGTGCCTGCCAGGCTCTGAAAGTTTGAACCCAACTCTAATTTATAACCTGAAATCCTAGCCCCCCAAAGTGAGGAACTAGGAGTTGGGGTATTGGGGTAATTACATCATTAAAGTGGAGCCCTCATGAATGGGATTAGTGCCCTTATAATAAGAGATCCCAGAAAGGTGGTCCCAGAGAAGCTTTATTATGTGGGAACATAAGTAAAATGACAAGGTACATGAACCAGAAAGTCCTCACTGGACACCTTAACCTTGGGATTCTCTGCCTTTGGAATGGTGAGAAGTAAATACATGTTGCTCATAAATCATCTTGTTATAATGTATCTATTGCCTTTTAAATGAAATATTCTCTTTGAGGCTTATACGACTCAGGAAGATAATGAAATACTCAAGAAAATGGATGTTTCAAAGCCCCTTGCCTAGGATATGTAAATACGAAACACTTTCTAGGGGAAGATGAGATCCTTCAGGGTGGATGCAGCATTTGCAAATTATGGGCTCTTAAGTGATAGTGACCTTTGAGTTACCGGTGCATCTATAACAGTTTCTTACCCATGTTCCTGTAAGCAATCTCAATAAGTTCACCTGGTTTACTTGCTAGAATTGTTTATCTGTTCCTGGTGTGTCCTATTTTTTCATGTTTCCCAAATAAAAAGTCATACAGCACTTCCCCATGGTACTTAGTTACAGTGGCTTCTGCAGACTACACATTGGCTCAGCATTCTGGTGAGTTTCTAATGAGCCAACTGGAAAGCATCATCCTTTGGAACTCAGCCTTGGACGTCATGTAGCATCATTAGTGTGGTACTGTTTTAGTGGAGCAGTTATGAAAAATGCCCCAGGTTCAAGGGGAATGGAGGACAGCCATCCCACATATTGATAATAGTACCATTAAAAGTTCTGCAGACATGGCTTAAAACCACCATAGTATAACTATTTTTAATATAAACCTATATACTGTTTCAGTTAGAAATATTTGCCCTGGGTTGGAGAGCTGGCTCAGAGGTTAAGAGCACTACTGTTCTTCTAGAGGTCCTTAGTTCAATTTGCAGCAACCACATGGTGGCTCACAACCATCTACCATGATCCCAGTACTTGGGAAGCATGGGCAGGAGGATATCTGTGATTAAGGCCAGTCTGGGTTACATAGTAAGTTAAAAAAAAGTAAGAGCTGGAAAGTAGGTAAAGCATTTCTCATACCAGATAAAGACTGGAGTTCAGATCTCCAGAGCCTACTAAAAGTCCAGGTGTTTGTGGCTGCTCTCTGTGATGCTTGTACTTGGGAGCAAGAAGGCAGTGGATCCCTGACATAAGGAGCTCCATACCAGGTGGATTGAAGAGCTGAGTTCAGTGAGAAACCCTCCTGCAGTAGTTAAAGTTGAGATGTATCTAGGACAGATGACACTTGATGTCCCTTTCAGGCCTCCAGACCTGAACACAACACACCAGTTATACCCACACACTTATACACCCACGCTCCACACAGAGGACAAAGCAGATATGATAGAAAGATTAATGAAACAGATGTTCCAGACTTCGGATCTGACTGCAGTTCATTCTGCTGAACAGGACGTTCACTTTTCTGGCAATGAGAGTTTAAGTCTACAGGACTACTCTGTTTGGAGTTCTGGTTGTTAGATTGAAAAGTAGCTTGTCTGCTTATGGAGAGTCATTTTCTCCATGTGTCTTGGACTTTTCAACTATTTTGTATGTGTCCTTTCATCAGGGCCATTGAAAAATAGATCAGTCACTGTCTGGCTTTGGTTGTTCAAAAGCTAGAGGGATGCTCTTTAAACAGACATGTGTGAAGTCCTTCTTCTGTGAAGGTGGGATATGAATACTAACACAAGCTTTTAATCCATTTCCAGGAGGAAGCTAAAATGTACTGGGTGGGTAGGCTACCTTCTGCAGACCTAACCCTTGATTTGATGTAGTCTGGCTTAGGGAAACTATGGAAGTGATTATTCAACTGTTAAAATCACAGGATGAGTTTTATAAGCCTCATACTCCTCATTGTAGGACTAACAAAAAAGTATCTCTGAAAATAAGACTGAAATATCACTTTTAAAGCTCCACATGCGATTCTAATTTACAGTCAGAATCAGGAGCCACTGTGTTGGAGGGGGATGATGGCAAGATGCTTCCCAGAGGGCTCCATAGTAGACATTTCTGCTTCTGTGGCCATAAAACCTCTGTTGACTGTTCAGCGTTGCCTTTGCTGAGGGACAACAGCCCTTGACATGCACTGGAGAAAGGGTGTGACTGATCCAATCACACTTTATTTAAAGCCTTGGTTGCTATTGGATTTGGCTTCTGGGCCCTGGTTTGTAAACTGATTTCTGTTGGAGGGAACTGGTTAATCTACAGTTCAGTTTAACAAGTTTAATTTTGTCAGTAGACGCAAAGAAGTGACTGTTTTTGTCTGCTATGATGGATATAAAGTGGGCATTTGGAGTGGAAACTTTAATTGTTCCTTACTATCTTTTATTTGTTAATTATTATTATTTTAGTTGCAGTATTAGGGGCATTAAATTATCTTTGATGTCTACTCTACTACTATATTCTGAGCCCTTTAATTTTTTTATTTTTATTTTGAGAAAGGGTCTTGATAAATTAACAATGTGACCTTGGACTCATTCTACAATCCAGGAAGGCCTTGAATTTATAATGACCCCTTGACTCTGTTGTTTACTTGCTTTTTGACACAGGGTCTCATATGTAGCCCAGCTTGTCCTGAAACTCTCAGCTTAGGGTGCCTTCAATCCTGCTTCTCCTGGGCTGCTGTTATTGTCTGTTTTAGAAAGGCTATTTCTTCTCAAGCTTTGTTTGCATAGGTACCCCACCTTCCAGTGCTCACACTTAGGTTTGTGGTGCTGGAGAAACCTTAGAGGTTGCCCCCCCCCCCACTGGGGCTATCTTGCCTCAAATTGCTAGGGTAGGGACTGAAGCGGGGAGCCAGAGCTCAGGTCTCTAGAGATTATCTCACTCTTCCCCCTCTGCAGTCTCCACTCTGCACTCATGGCAGACCCCTACTTTCCAGATACTCTGGACACCAGCGTGCTGACTGGCCTGCTTTTCTGTTTCACTAGAACTCTAGCTATTTTGGATCCTGGACCTTGGCAAGGTTTACAACTGAGGATGAAGTAGTGCATTTTTCTACATCTCCACCCTCCAGTAACTATACCTCTGTGTTCATTGTTAACATCACTTTCTTCAAGTCCAAATTCAAATGCTTCCTCTGCCTTTTATTATTCTTTATTTTTAAATTGTGTATATAATTGTGTGTGTGTGTGTGTATGTGTGTGTAGTAGGGGTGAGCACATAGTGCCCGCTGTTGTGTGATATTTTGATTGTGTTCTCACAAATAAAGCTTGCCTGGAGTTAGAGGGTGGAGCTAGTTATTAGCTGACCATGGAGGTTTGGAGGACTGATGACAGAGAGGAGACAGGAAGTAGTAAGGCAGGGCTAAGAGAGGATCTTGGCCCTTTTGGTCAGAGGAACTGGAAAGGTAGTAGTAGACTGTGCTGTGCCTCTACTTCTCTGAGTAGTATCCCTGTTGATAGACCCCCATCAAAGAGCACCAGGGAGATGGATTATGATGAAAACACATGAAGGTCAGTTTATTCTTTTGGACAGGCCGAAATCCTATATCCCACACAGTGGAGGGAATTCACTCAGGGGTGAGTGGGTTTTTAAAGAAAAACGTATGTAAGTGGGATGTTACACGTCTTGGCACTTCGGGATTGGGTAAAATGATATGGGTAGAATAATTCTTGGAAAGTATTGGTTAAACTTTCAGTGCAAAGTCAAGTTTTGAATCTACTGGCTGTTCAGGCATTCCTGAGATTTTTTTCTAGATTCTTCTTAGACCTGAGTACTGCCCTCAGGCACTAGATGTTCTAGAAAAATGGTCTTTTCCACAGATAAGGTTTTCTAAAGGGAAGTCTATGCCTTCACATTATGATCTTTCAGGTTTTTACTCCAATTTTAGACTCCTGATTTTTTTAATTGATAAGATTAATTAGATTAACTCTTCAGCTCACTGAGGACAGAAGTGGGTGCTGGATTCCCTAGAGTTGAAATAGCTGTGATTTGGTGAGATATTGTGTGTCTAATAGAGTTTGCCTGAAGATCAGAGGACAGAGTCAGGCACAGAGTTTGGCTATAAAGGTTAAGGAGTAATGACACACACCTTTCTTTAATCCCAGCACTAGAAGTTTGAGCCAGGAAGTATATGGCTGGGCAGAGAAAGCCTTATAAGGCAGGAGGAGACCGAGTTCGTCCAGTCCCTTTGGCTAACATGGAGACAGGAAGAGAGACTCCTTTTCGGTTGAGAAATGGCTAGGTGAGAAGTGGCTGTGGCTTGTTCTCTCTGATCTTCCAGCTTCTCTCCAATATCTGGCTCTGGGTTTTTATTATCAGAGCAAGTAGGATTCCTATAATATTGTGAGCTGCCGGATGTGGGTGCTAGGAATTGAGCTCTCATCCTCTGGAAGAGCAACCAGTGCTTTATTCTCTGAACCATCTCTGCAGCCCCCTTTATCTTTTAAAGCTCCTTAATTTCTCTGCTTGCTAAAGAGGGGTGGTCTGCTCCATCTTAAGCATATAATCATATCCTTTCATTGGGGCTTAGGAAGCCTATACTCTCTTGGTCCTGTGTGCAGACCTCTTTGTAGACTTTTAGCATCTTCTAAATGACAGGCCACATTATTTTTTTTGGCTTAGTCCGTGGCACATTTCTATCAGTATAATCCTTTGAGCAATCTCATCTGGTTTTGCAGTTTTGGATTCCAGAAACATACAATTTCCTTATCTTTCCTTATATCATTATAGTTGCCCACTGACTACAATAATCTATTTAAAGTTATTGTAATATGTCAGAGAATTTAACAGAAGTGACTTATTCATATTTTGACTGCATTTGTAAAATCACTGTATTAATGACTCTTCTTTGCCTTTATGACTTTTTCTTTGAATTTTTCTATATGAATTAATTTTGACTATGAAATATGAAATTTTAAATAAAAAGTAGGAATTTTTAGGGATCTTGATTTCTTTTGTTCTTAATTACTGACGTTTTAGCGTTTATGTGATTTTTTTGTTCTGAAACTATTTTTGTGGAGCAAACACTATACAAATAGAATGACTAATTAAAAATAAATAAATATGAAGCCAGGAAGATGGTCCAGCAATTAGGGACACTAGTTGCTCCTCCAGAGGACCCATGTTCCCTTTCTAGTACCCTTACGACACCTAACTATAACTTTATAAGAATGTGATGTTTCTTTCTGGCCTCTGTGGGTAAGAATGAAATGGTGTACAGACATACATGCAAAGACTTGTACACATACAATAAAACATTAAATATAACATTTCATCTATTAAATCAGCTTGTTCATTAAATTCATTATTTTCTGGCAAAATTGGCAGCAGTGTAAACTGAAATGTTTTGTCTGCTCTCAAAGGGGGAGCATTTTTACAATGAAAATACAAGATGTGTCATAGCATGCTTGAGCATACTTGAAATGTTCTGAGAAAGAAAATATAGCTGTTTGGATCCAAGGAAAGGGACGAGGATGTAGGATGTGGTAGTGCTGGCCTGGTTCAGAAATTACATTCCCATGTCCTTGTTGGGAACTGAGGCTTCCTGGACATCAGGAAAATGTTCAGGGTATTTAACTCAGGGTTTTTTTTTTTCACTGCAGAGGCCCATTTCAGAATCCATGCCTCTTATAAACTAAGTAAGCATCCTACCACCCCACTGTGATTGATACATTTCCCAGCTCCAAACTCTGAGCCTGTGTTTAATGCAGCAATCCAAGCGAGGCGGTGGCCCTCTGGCTCTTGATGGAAGGGAGGGACAACCTGTTTCTTGGAGAGCTCTGAGCATGGGTACACTGTGTTCTGCTTCTAAGAATCCAAATTGCCAAATACTACTAATGACTAAATAATTAATGCTCATGTTACTCGAGGGAACAGAGTAATAGATGTAGAGGAATTTAACACATGGTAAATTTCTTTAAGAAGCTGAGTTCTAGCTTTACAGAAAGGAATAATTGAAAGGTTTCTAGAAACTAAAACTTTGGGATTCTAATTAATACACAAGGAAACAGACTCCTGTGAGTACGTACTTGGCTTAAATTCATTGTTCTTATGATTTAAGTATTTGTTTTCTACTGTGACAAAGAAAGAAATGTCTTAAAACTCCTTGCCTGATATTCCCCCTTTCTTTCTGTTTTCTGGTGTTCCAGAAGAAAAGCTAACTTGCTGGCCTCTTGCCTTTGGCACGTTTGGCATTTGGAGCTGGGTAGTTCTGAGCTATAGATAATGTGCTCTGTTTTCCAAGTCCTTACCTCAACCCATATGCTATGGTGGCATTTAAACATGTCTCAGATATTGTGAAATGGGCCCCAAAACCCACTGCCATAATCCAAGGAGTCGATACCAATCTGATTACAACCTCAGATCTATCTACAAAATAAAGCCTGAGAATAAATATCTTTCAACCCCAAACTAGGGGCTATAGGTCTCAGAAATAACTTTCCCCACCCTTATTTGTACATAGTGGTGTGTGTGTGTATTGTTTTAACTTATAAAGTATATAATCTTAAAATTGCATTCAGCTACATACCTCATATAGATCATTTTAATAAATGTAATTATTAGTTGTCCAGTGTTTTGAGGGGGGAGGGGAGTGGAGTTGAAAGTGTATGGTTCATGGAGCTTTTCTTGCAAACAGGGGGCCATCATCTTCCCTTCTTCCTGTCCTGCTAGATTCAGCAAGAAAAGTGAACAGAAACATGAAGTTCAGCAGCGACCTGGCTAAGAGTCTAGTTGATATAAACCAGTGGGCTAGGACACATTCGGTTCAAAAACACTTCCTGATTCAAGCACCGTTCAGACTATCTTCCTACACTAATCAAATTGTTTAGCATGTTCCTTTCTTCTGATACTATGTCAAACTAGCTGAAGCGGCTGGTAAATTACCCTTTTCTAGTTGTTCATGACCCCACGTGTGTGTATTTAAGAGTTGAACTTGATCTGACACCTTCCATCTCTCCCATGTGAATGAGAATGTTGTTGAAACTGTAGACACAAATGCTGACGATGACATTAAATAATCTCAAGGGTTCTTGCTTAGGGAGTCTCGGCAACTGTGGAAGAGCCCATGGTAGCTGGAATAGCACAGCAGAGCATGTACAAATAATGCCTTCTGTAGCTCGCACCTCTGCAATGGTGCTTAAAAGTCAGCCAGCTCTTATTGTCTCCTTCAGTTTCATATGTGGACTTGTAAAAATATTCCAAAGGACTTTCCACAGCTGTCTCATGTATGTGTGGGGTTAAATGAGTGCCTTTTCTTGCATTTTTAACCTGGTACACACACCTACTAAATCCTGATGTGCCGATCTTGGCTAATTTGAAAAGACATCTGATAGTTTTCCTTTCTGGCACTTTGAATAATTGTCAACAGAAGATGCCACATGATTTTCAAGTCTGTGCAAGTTAATATTTCTCCCACTTCCTAATAAAATAGAACTGAAATCTTGAGTATGATGTTTTCTGTCATGCAACATATGCTTGACTGTGATGATAAAATGTTGCTTGCCTCATTCTTAAATTTTGGAGACCCATGTTGAATAAATTTCCCATAGCCTTTTTGTTACTTATTTTAATACTTTTACCCAACAGTGTGACATAAAGACTTGACATGGCTAAGATGAATTTGGTGACATAATTCCACTTAATTGTTTATTGTCCTCTCCACTCCTACTGTGAGGTTCAATGCTGAACATCTGTTCTCATGTTTCTAACTCTGTTTTATATCTGGATTTGAGTTACTTTTAATTATACCTTTAATATATCCCTCAAGGAGCCAAACTTTCTCTGTAGAGTTTCCCTGCAGAATTTTCTAGTTCCATTTAGCTCAAGTCCATTATTTTGTGAGTTTTTGGGAAAAGTATAAAATTTCACACTAGAAAATAGTACTTCTTACATTTCTAAAAATATTTAATAATATTTACTGGAACTTTTGATTGATCTCTTTTCAGACTTTCTGGGAAAAATATGAGTTTGGCAAAGGGACTCACTACCTTTGTGTGAAGACCATGTTCAACCAGGTTGCAAAGTATGCAAAATTATGGTAGTCAATTTTCTGAAGCTGTAACAGAAATACTTGATTAATCAGCTTGAAGGAAGGAAAGGGTTATTTCTTTCACAGTCTCTGAAGTTTCAGTCCATGGCCACTTGCTGTGTGCAAATGTTTGTTCATGTCTCCCCAGAAATAATGCCATAAAATATATACAGAGTAGGATGAGACCCAATGAGAGTAAGTTGGAGGGCTTTGTGGAATATTTCAACCTGTTATAATTTTTTTAAGTCTGTCTTGGGCTTGACAGACACAGATCTTGTACATGCTGCTATAACTGATGTGAGTTCATATGTGTAGCCTCCCTGCTATGTCCAGAAGACACCTTTTCTTTATAATGCTCAACTACCTCTAGCTTTTATATTCTTCCCACCCCCTCTTCTACAGTGATACTCAAGCCTTTAGAGGAGGTAGTGCCTCAATGAACAGTCTGAAGCATTTTATTCTCTGCATCTTGGCCAATTGTGGGTCTCTGTGTTGACCATGATATACTGCAAACAGAAGCTTCTCTGATAATAGGTGAATACTGACTTTATCTATGGGTGTAATGATAAGTCATTTGAAATATATTTAATATTATGTTAATTTAGCAGAATAATAGTATTAGGTTCTGTCTTAGGACCTATGACAGGTCTATTCCTAAGTTCTTGGCTGTGCTAGGTATGGATCTTCTGTGGGTTTTAAATCAATCAAAAAGTGGTTGGTTATTCCCATGTTGTTTGTGCCACTGTTGTACCTGTAGGCATGTCTTACCAGGCCAGTCATTCTTGTAGCTTATAGGGCTCACAATTGGGTGTGACTGATGCTTACTTCTTTCTTCTAGGTAGATTTTTAAAGAGACAGTTCATGATTTCCATATGCCTTTATTTTGTTAATACAATAATATTTTAATGATGGTGAATCCCTCTGTTTATTCAGCAGTGAGAAGATATGTGGTTGAACTAGAAGTTGGCTTACAGAGGATAGGCATTTAGTATAAGGATGAAATACAATTTGAAGAGTTATTGTTAATGAAGCATGATATAGCTTAATCAGATTGATAAATTTTTATCAGTTCCCAAACTGATTTGTTGCAAAATGACTAATTGTATCCAGGCATCAAGAAAATCTAGTGGCACAAACAAGACATGGGTGCACTTCCAATGTCAAGTTGAGGATGGCCTCAGATGCAATCAGTAAGCAGCTGGTTACCCCCATAACATTCATGCTACTATTGTACTCATGGGTTTATCTCGCCATGTCTGTGATCATTGTAGTCCAGAAAAGTCACTGCTGGGCAAAACTGTTGCTGAGTTTACTGCACCTCTATCTGCCTTCATAGTACTTTCCAGTACTGTAAAATCTATGCAGCAGGAAGGAAACTTCCTGGCCAGTAATAGCTTCATTTCTTCATGTCCTGTGGCATGTGTGTGAAGATAGAAATTCTTATGTTGCATTTACACCAGCAATAAAACTGAAAATAAGTGAAAGACAATATGGATAATCTTTAGTGGAGAATGGAAAGGGTGACCTGAAGAAATGGTGAAAGATAGAAAACTCATATTTACATATATTATTTATACTAGAATGTTCATATTAGTAAAAATGTCCCTATCATTCATTAGTCAACCAACAAAATTCTAGTTAAAGTCCTTAGAAACTTTTAAATTAACTACTAAACATGAAGACAAATTTCATCTAAAGGTCAAAACTATGAACCATTTCTAAAATGAACAATGTAGGCTCAGTATAGCTATGAACATTCACTCAATGAAAAGAGTACAATCTAGTCCCAGGTTTATATGAGGACACAAACAGAGTTTCAGAGCAGTAGGGAAGACATTGCACAATAAATGCAATGATCTCAATAGGATATTCATTCACATAAAAATGGAGCTCTACATCACGCTGTAACAAACCCCATATGTGGATCATAAAGCTTCATTTTCATAAAAACAGTAGAAAAAATGTAGGTAAATGTCTTGGCTAGGGTTACTCTTACTGTAATGAAACACCATGCTGAAAGTAGCTTGGGAGGGAAGGGTTTATTTTATCTAGCTTACCCTTCCACATTGCTGTTCATCACTGAAGGAATTCAGGACAAGTACTCAAACAGGGCAGGAACCTGGAGGCAGCAGCTGATACAGAGACCATGGAGGGGTGCTGCTTACTGACTTGCTTCCCCTGGCTTGCTCAGCCTGCTTGCTTATAGAACCCAGGGCCCCTAGCCCAGGGATGGCACTACCCACCATCAGTCAGTAATGAAGAAAATGCCCTGCAGGCATATCTACAACCCAATCTTAGGGCAGCATTTTCTTAATTGAGGTTCCTTTCTCTCAGACTTTACCTTGTGTCAAATTGACATAAATCAATCTAGTACAGTATAAAAAACACTGAGTTCCTTAGAAAAACCTAAATATATAATTATTTTATGTCCTAGCTGGCTTTTTTTGTTGCTGTAATAAACCATTCTGATTCAAAGCAATTTGAGAAGGAAAGAGTTTCTTTCATCTTATCCTTCCAGATCATATCCTTGAGGAAAGTTGGGCAGGACCTCAAGAACTTCAAGGGAGGAACTGAGGCAGAGATAGTACAGGAACACTACTTACTGGTTTGTTCTTCCCAGATTCCACTCAGCCAGCTTTCTTATACAGTACAGAGCCACACGCCTAGAGGTGGCCCTACCCAAAGTGAGTTAGGTCCTCCTAAATCCATCACCAACCAAGAAATACCCCAGAGACATGCACAGAAGCCAATCCGATCAAGGCACTTTCTCAAGTGAGGTCCCTCTTTGTAGCTCTGGGTTGTGTCGAGTTGACAGCTAAAGCTAATTAAGAGACCATATAATGTATAAATTCTACTCTTAGGCATATACTTAGAAGCATAAAAACAGGGACTTGAGAAGATCCTTGTATACTAGTGTCCATAGATGTGTTAGTACAATAGCCCACAGGTGGACACAATTTCAGTTTCCATCAGCAGGTAAATGGTATATTCCTGAAAAAGGAATGCCATTTGATACATGATACAACATGGATGCATCATTAAGACATTGTGCTAAATAAAATAAGCCATACACAAAATGACAAATACTGTATGACTCTTCTTACCTGACAGACTTAAAACTCATAGATGCAGAAAGTGGAGTGCCGGTTATGAAGGTGAGACTGAGGGAAGAATTGTGAATTATATATCACAGAGTTCTGGGTTGGGGTTATGAAATTGTTCTGGACATGGATGATTGCCAAAGTTGGGTTATTCTTATGTCTTGGAAAAGCAGTTAAAATGGTACACTTTATGTTACATATATTACACAACAATAAAAACTAAGATAAAGCAGAATAGCTTGGTTGGCAAAGTGCCACAGTAAACATGTGGAGCTGAGTTCATTTTCCAGAATTCAGATAAAAGCTGGGTGTGGTGTCCTCAGCTTGTAATCCCAGTGCTGGGGAGGCAGAAAAGAAGCAGATTTCCAGAGCTTGCAGTCTAGCCAGACTAGCCTAATTAGGTGAGCCTCAGGCCAGAGAGAGACCCTATCTCAAAACAACAACAAGAAGCAAGCAACCAACCACCACCAAAATGCACCAAGGTGATTTGGTGCTTGAGGAGTGACAATCAAGGTCTGCCTTCCACGTATATATTGATACATG
>PVIH01002219.1:158361-198738 GCA_004025045.1 Sigmodon hispidus
GCAATCCCAATCAACCAAGAAAGTGAGGCTAACATTGTAAAAATAGGCATTCCAAAATGAGTGTACAGCTCCTCCAAATAATTTCAAGTATAGCAATCTTAGAAAAATTGACCAAAATACACGTTTTTTATCAAGTGGCAACAATATCCTAACTATATATCATTATATATAAAAATATATCTAAACAGATTTATATAAAGAAGCATCCTGAATTTATAAGAGATGATAACATCCCACTCCATCCATCAAGTAGCATCCCCTCAGCTTCAGATGCTACTGGTGTTTGTTGTCTTTTTTCTTCTGTTTAGTATCAAGAGAAATGCATTCATTACATCAAAAAAACCTGGGAGTAAACATCTGGAAGTCACCTCTTTTTCACATGTTCTAGAAGTGCAATCACCTAGCTTTATTAATATCACTGGCTCAGCCATGGGCCTGTGACATGTAGAAGGGAAAGAGATCAGATGAGAGATGAAAAAGGCTTTGTTCATGGCACAGTAGCAACCAGAAGCTTTTTATCTGCATCAAATGGATTCCCTCACCCCCCCTTTTTTTGTTTTCCTTTATGTGGAGTTCTAGTCCTATGGATCTGCTCCTTACAGTTATTCATGTCTGAACTTTAGGAGCACTTACTAGGTTGTTGGGTCCATTCCTCACACATTTGTTGTTTTGGAGGCAGATTCTTGCAATGTAATTTTGGTTGGTCCTATGGTCCCCCTGCCCTGGTTTCTTTAGGGATGGCATCCATAGCATATACCATTTTACATGCCTTATGCCTGTTCATTTAGTTCTCAGCAAATGCCCATGACAGAGTTGTTGTGATCTGCATTTCACAATGAAGTAAATTGTAAATGAGAGTGCATCCAGTGTTTGCTATAGCAGCCAAGGACTGTGAGTATGGCTATGGATATGATATGTAGTCTGGCAAAAAGCTTCTGGTTGCTACTGTGCCATGAACAAAGCCTTTTTCATCTCTCATCTGTTCTCTTTCCCTACTACATGTCATAGGCCCATGGCTGAGCCAGTGATATTAATAAAGCTAGATGATTGCAGTTCTAGAACATGTGAAAAAGAAGCTTTAGCTGGCTAGAGCTTGGGCTGTGGATTGATCCCTCTCCATGTGAGTTCAGTACCTAAGCGCTTCTCTGCTTCACAAAGGCCTGGCTACACGGTTCTCAAGATGAGTTTACCCACCACTGTACAGGAAAGAATACTATTGACAACACTTTCTAATAACCTTGTATTGGCTGATTTGATAGCATGGGCTGTAAGAGGTAGCCCATTTACAGTTCTCTCCTCCACATATCATGCTGGTGCTGGGTGGCTGTGTTAGTTTGAATATAAATGCTTCCTCTCCAAAGCTCATAGAGAGTGGCACTATTAGGAGATGTGACTTTGTTGGAATAGGTGTGGCCTTGTTGGAGCAAGTGTGTCACTGTGGGGGTGGGCTTTGAGGTCTCATATATGCTCAAGTCATACCAGAGTCTCAATTCACTTTCTGTTGTCTTTGGATCAAGATGTAAGACTTTCAGATTCTTCTCTAGCACTATGTGCGCCTGCACCTCATCATGTCCATGATGATAATGTACTAAACCTCTGAAAGCCACCCAATGAAATATTTTTCTTATAAGAGTTGTCATGGTTATGGTGTCTTTTCAGAGCAATAGAAACCCTAACTAAGAGAGAAGTTGGTACCATGGACTGGAATATTGCCTGGATAGACCAGACCATGTTTCTGTTTGCAGCAATATGGACTTTGGGATTCTGAGTTAGGAAGGCAGTGGAATGCTTTAAGCTATGCTTAATGGGCCATTCTAGTAAAATATGGACAGCAGTGGTTCTGAGTATGATCTGATGAATGTGGAGGCCTGACTCAAGAGGTTTCAGAGGAGAATATTAACATGTGGCCTAGAGATTATTCTTTTGATATTTTGGTAAAGAATATGACTGTTTTTGTCCTTGTTCAAAGAGTCTGCTGATTCAAGAAGAGGGGGTAAGATGTGAACCATATTTCTGACTTGAGACTGGGGAAAGAGGAAGTATTCTGTCTAGAGAGGCTGCTCAGAAGTTAAAAACACTGGTTTTTCTTGCAGAGTTCTAGCATTCGATTCTTAGCATCCACACTGGAGCTCAGAACCATCTATAACTCCAGTACTAGCAGATTTGATATCTTCTTCTGTACTTCTGGGGTACTATGCATCTGTGTGGTGCATGTGTATGCATGTAGGCAAAACACTCATCACATACAATTAAGACTCTGTTTTTTTCCCTAAGAGGCACGTGGTACTGGTCTTAGCTGTGGGGGATGGAGGAGCTGTGGGGCGAACAGTCTTCTTAGTAGTCCATCCATTGGAGTTTGCAGTCAGGTGGGAAGCACAAACCTTTACAGATGTCCAGGTTCCCTCACTGGGATAGATGTGAAGATCTGAATAGCTTCTGTGTGAGAGCTAAGAGTCTGAAAGGCCCAGGTTCAAAGCTGTGAAGGTTTTCCTAGCTAAAGTCACTGCACTGAACAGAGAATTGCAACATTATTTAGAGCATGATCTAGAGGTGACAGGAAGAGTTGCCTGGGCTCTGAGGTCCAAGCTCTGCCACAGTCATAAACCATAAATATGTTTCTCTGGTCTAGTACAAGTGTTCAAGGCTTGAGAGCAAAAAAGGATTGTGTTGCTCAAAAATTAGCCTCATTACCTTTCCCCAGAAGTATTTCTCCAACATGAGGCTTCAAGGAAGGTGACCCAGTTCTGGCAAGAGCTGAGTGTCCTTTTTGTGAGCAAGGAGGATTCCTCCTATCTCTCAAAGTGTTGTTTGGTTCCAACTGCCATGGTCACTGATGTCATCATAAGTCAACAAATAAAATGAAATTTTATTCCTTTATAAAAAGAGGGTAAGGTGACAGGCAGGGACCTAAAGGAGCAATCTCAGGGAAAAGTGATGCTTCTTGGCTAGAGTTGAATGGAAAACTTTAAGTGTGAGTTTGGCATACCTAAAACAGATGTAATGATTCAGAAGAATGGTCATTTGATTTCACATAATTCTGTCAATAGGACTTGCCAAATATCTAAACTATAAAATGAGTGTACACTGGAGACAAGGAAATGAAGGTATTTTTGACCTTAAATAGAATCTAGACCCAAATTTAACCAGTGACTTGAGCTACATTTATTTTATTAGATGTTGTTGAATGTATAGCTTACCGGTGGCAAGAGAAGGGGATTTATGATAGTCCCCCCCCCATCTCTTGCATGGTGTACTAGAGAACCAACTCCCTGGGGTATGATGACACAGACTGAAGAGACCCAGAAATAATGGTGACATTAGAAACTTCTGCAAACTTCAGTCTTCTGAGGAACCAGTGAACTACCCATGAGAAATGCTTGGAGATGCATTTAGGCCTTACCTAAAATCTATCTAATTATTGTCTGAGAAAGGCTCAGGACTATGCACTTATATTACCTCACTGAATACTTAAGCACAGTAACTTCTGATACCCAATCATGCCTAGGATGCCTCAGATATGAAGCTTTGGATCTCAAGCAACATCTCCTGGTTTCCCGTGGTAGGATTACGTTTGACTAGTAAAAATGTACAGGATTTCAATCTTCATGGTTGCAGCTCTGACTAGGCTTGGGCCCATGAGTTGTTAAGGTGACCAAGATTCCTGACACCTAGTAGATGAAGGTATAATGGTGGAAGATGTTAGGAGGCAGTGGAGAGGTCTTTTCGGAAAAGCCAAACATCAGAAGCAGCATGTGGTCTGGATTTCACAGAGACTCTGAAGGCCACAGTTTAAGTGCATCATGGGTTCCTTTCCCATTGTCTGTTGTGTTAAAGGGGCAGAGTCAAAGGCACATATGCGCTGATTTGAATGAAAGTTTGCCAAACTCAAAGACCTTCAAAAACTACTGGGACCAAACACAGGAAGTGACAGCTCTTCTTATGCAAAAGAACCTAGGTCCAAGCATTTGGAGCAATGATTTGAGCCTGCTTTCAGTTTCTGCACTACAATCTAGAAAACTTAATCCAGAAAACCAGCCTTGTTAGCTTCTGGGTATTCATTGACGCTGCTTTGTCAAATACTCTAGTGTTCCCAGAAGTTCTGAGACATCCCCTGTCCAAATGTTTACGTCCTGCAGGTTGTTATACAGATAACGTAAACCCTTTCCTCTGGTATTGATGTGAAGAAAAGTAGATCGAAGCATGAGGATTCTATTGAGAAATCAGAGTCCCTGGGTGAGAGAAAATGGAAGGATCTGAGAACTGAGAGAAACAAACAATGGTCTGTCATTGGAAGGAAAACTGATGCAGACATAAATGCTTTGTCTCCTTGTTTCAAGACTTCCTGATATTGACCGATTTATCCTGCTATATGGAACACCAAGGAACCTCCCTCTTACCAGATTTGCTGGCAATTGTTCCCAACTAAGAGCTTCTCTATGAAGACTTGTAGGATGGTTAAGTGAGAAAATAAAGGCTCTTTGGAAGAGGTTTCAGAAATTCAAGGAAAGGTAAAATTGCCTTTGGAGTTCACTTTTTTCCCCTCCTTTGTTGAAAATCATTTTTTCTCACATAATATATCATGGTTAGGGTTCCTCCCTTCATTCATTCACACACTCAGGAATCCCATAAAACACGAAACTGGAAGCTATAATATATATGTAAAGGACCTATAGATTAGAAAGAGTGAAGAAAAGAATACATTAATAAAATAAAGTTTTAAAAAAATAAGATAAATTTCTAAGACTATTTCACACACTCTAAGCGACTGTAGTCTGCCTGTATTTAAAGTCACTATTTCTCCAGAAGATCACCCATCTCTTGGACTTTAAAGATGTGCACAGTGCCTTGAAGAGTATAAAAAAAAACATCCTCTGCCTGGACCATCAAAGTCCAGAGAAGGGACCCACTGCTTATAGAGCCACTCACAGAGAGGAATACACTCCAGGATGTGGTTCTATGAGAAGGTCAGAAGATACTAAGAGACTGAGGACACAGCCCACAGTCTGGGCTTCACCAAGTTGGATCAAAGCCCAGCTAAGTGGCAAATGTGAGATTTTGGTGTAAGGAGAGCTCTGGGCATTAATCGGTGCTTAGACGGTAAATTCACACAGTTTGTTCTTTGCAGTGTAAGCACAGGAAGAATTATGGGTTGCTGTGGACCAGTCTTAACATTTTCTGTGGGTTTTGTTGTTGTTTCTAAGGCAACCAAATGTATACATACTACACTAAATCAATAGTCTTTTCTTAAAGGTTTGTTGGTTCAGCATTTTTAATTTACAAAATAAATTTTCTTGTAACTCTGGACTCATTGTACCTTTATAAAAATTACTTGTGATATTTACAATATTGTCAAGATTTGCAATTTTGCAAATATAAGTCTATTATAATGCTTATTTTCTAAAATAAATCTGTAGTACAAAAATTGAAGTTTTAACGTTAACACTTAAATTCAACATGCACTATATGTTTGTGGTACTTGAAATTGTACACTATAACGGAACTTCTTTGACCACATTACTTAGGCTTTCCAGTTTATCAGGGATGCTCTATCTATTTTGGACACATTTCTAATTTTTTATCTTTCTAACTTTCCAGTTATTGTTTCTTATTGTGAAATATATTTGATAGATGCTTCTGTCTTAGTTTTCCTTAGCTGTATTTTCCAATTGACCTGACTTGACATGTTTTATACTTGGTTTAAGATGTGTGTACTATGATTATGTCAGCTTTACTAAGTGAAATCTAAGCCAAAGTTTAGGGGTCAGTTATGAAAATTGCAGGGCTGGGAACCTATCTCAGTGGTAATGTGTTCATTTGGAAAGCACTGGGCTTCAGTTTGTTCTCTATCACTACTAAAAGAAAACCATGCTCTTCTTAAAATATAAAATTTTGAGGTAACTAACATGTGTATACTGACTTACTGTAATTCTAGTTCTAGGCTATTGAAAGAAACTGCCTGAGGAAGTCATGGGGCATTTTAACTTTACTTGAAAAGTATAAGGAGAGACAAGTTGATTGTTGGAAGTAAAAAAGATGGAGAACAGGCTTGTCTTAGAAAATGTCTGGTTGTACTTGGATTCAAAAAGGTCAGTGAAAGTTAAATTGGGGTAACACAGTAAGTTGTAGAAGGCTTACAGCCAGGCAGAATTATTTTCTTACAAACATGGTTGAAAATAAACAATGATATGTATTGAAATTTTGACAGTGTTTGATTGAGTTTGATGGATTTATTCAGGAGATTTCAATAGAGCCAGTAAAAGAAAGGTGTAAAACATCACATGGGTGAAATACAGTAAAGTAAAATTGCAATTTTTCTTTGTGCTGTAATAACAGTGAAGTTGCATTTTTTTCTTTTTAAGAAAAGATAGATGGATAAAAGAAAAGAATTGTGCTCTGGCTGAAGTATATAGTAGAAATCCAAGTTCATGTGGAATATTATATAAAAAATGTTTGCTGGTGGGAACATTAAAAAGACAAAGGACTGTTTAAGTGAGTTTACCCTACATGGGATAGTGCTCCTCCCAGAAAACATAGGTTACTAAAGGAAAGGATTCAGTGCTAGATGTGACTACCTCCCCTGCTCTCAATGCAAGTTACTGTTTTTGCTCTCTGTTGCCCAGAAGAACTTGATAGGAATATTTTATTGCTGAGGAACCACACATTTGATCTCATGGCTTGGAGAAATCAAGCTGACCTGAAGGTTTCTTTTGGCTGCCTAGCTTTCATGGCACTGTAAGATGGATGCAGGCTTCTCAGGAAGAAAAGTTACCAACAGTTGTACATAGCTGTGAGCTCTGAAAGCTACAGCAATGAGTGACTTGAAAACACATGGTCATATGTAAAATAGCAGAATGAATATTGTGAAGGCAAACAACTACTTTATGATTGGATTTAAGATCCTCTCCACAGGAGAGAACTCATGCCTGGTTCTGCAAATTTGGCCAACAGTTCTTGGCTTGGGATGTCCTAGGCATGAGGTTCAGATAACATCTTGGAAGTCGGGGAGAAAGAAAGACTGTAAGAGCCAGAGATTAGAGATTATTGAGGCGAAACAGTGTCTTCTGGGCATGACAGGGACATCCCTATCATAAAATGACTGCAGCTGTGGTTGTTTGCCAAAAAGAAAAAAAAATTGCACATCAATCTAATAAATATCCTAGCGCACAGAGGGAGCTATTGAGAGCTGATGGTTGCTAGGAGAGGAAGGGCCACTTTTCTTTAGGTGTGTAGCCCCTGGAGGTCAACTATATTCCAGAGATGCCCCTGCACCCACATAGGGAGGCACTAATTGGACTCACTGGGCCACATTCGCAGGGCCTGTTCCATTTGCCATCTTCCTCCTCACTAAAGAAAGGTTTCAGGCTCCCTACTATAACTTCTTCCTCAATGAATACAATTACTTTATTTGGCTCTTGGTTTTGGTTAAGACAATTAGCAGTGACTTATGAGAATATTTACTCATAGTAGATATGACTGTAAGTGATACACACAAAAGTAAGAAGTTCTAGGGCAGTGTGACCCATGCATGCACACACCCATGATCAAAATACATTGTACGTAGGTATCAAATTCCCAATGAATAAGGAAAATGTAATTAAATATAAAAATTGAAAAGTACTATGAATAAGTTCATTCAAATAAATTTTTGTATAATATATAACACACTTAAACAGCCCAAATCACATGTTGGAAAAAATAAAAGCTTTATCTTGGTGTTAAGAGGAGGACTGAGGAATGATGGTGAGAAGAGACAGACTAGCGGGTGGAAGGAGCTGTTGTGTGCCGCTATTGAGTGGGGAGATGGAAGTGGTGGAAATTTATCGAGCATTCTCAAGGACTGGAGGTTCTATCAGATGACCCTGACCTCAGGAGTGTGAAGGGAGACAAGATGAAGGAAGAGGCTTCATCTGCCTGAGTAAGTCGAATGTGAGGTGGAACCAATGGAAACTCGTTGAATGTGGTCCAGATATTTCTCAAAATAGAGATGTTGGGGAGAAATGGGTTGGGCTGTTTCTGGTCCTTAAAAAGTGTAAGACTCACTAGGGTCATGGGCTTTCAGGGCCCCTCCACTTCCTCACAGGTAGCACTGCTGTACACCTCCTAGTACGGACCTGTGAGGCTGGCAGCAGCATGAGGAGCATCTATTTTTCCTGGAATCATTTCTTCCTATTGAAGAGCAATTTATTGAGACATGGCTGACATTATTTTGGCTTGAACACCACCCCCACCTATTCACTCAATGATTTAGAAACAAAATATATGAGAAAAAAAGAAGAAGAGGGAGGGAAGGAGGGAGGAAGGAGAGAGAGAGAGAGAGAGAGAGAGAGAGAGAGAGAGAGAGAGAGAGAGAGATATCTTCAACTCTGTATTTCTTATCAGAGATTCCCAGTTACTCCTGCACATGCTTGCAGCAGGACTCTGTTATCTGGCTCAGGATGAAAAGCTGGTTACCAACAAGCATGAAGAATGGGAGAGCTAAGGGCCATGGCTGTTCATCTAGCGTCCAATTTTGTCGTCCCTATGAAGCTGAAACTTCCCAATAGTAATTTTTTTCCCACAAAGTCACATTCATGGCCTTGTACCATGCTGCTTCTTCACTGAGGAAAGATTTTAGACTCTTTACTGCAATTTCTACCTCAATTAAGGTGATAACTGTTTTGTTTGGTTCTTGGTTTAAGGCAATACACATCAACTTATTGATGGGATAACTGTGAACAGAGAACAGGTCCGTGGATGTGAGCATACATAGACAAGGGCTGTGAAGCAGCCTGGTATAACCTCATGGGCAGATGGGTGAGGGACAATAACCTTGCCTCTCTGTGCAATGGCCAGAGCCCGCTTTCATCTCTGATGGGTCGGGACAGAGAGGTTTTATTTACAACTGAAACTGCAGATTATAGTGACAAGAAAGATTTTCCCCCAATTTTAAGGAGAAAGTAGCAGGGCCTTCATGATTGGGAAAACCATCAGAAGCTCTGGAATTATGAGGCCAAGAGTGGTATGCTTGGGGCAGAGGTAGCATGTAGAAGGCTGCGTTACTCAGGAATTTGGCTTCTCTTCTGTGGGCACCCAAAGCCATTGTCAGATGCTTGTGCTCTGTTGCAGAGGTTTCTTACCTACCTGCCTGTTTGCAGACCCATCTGTGTCTTCCAGTTTCGCCTGTTAAGAAGGAAAACCCACTTCCTTTGGCTATGATGATGTCATGTTTTAATCTTGTTTTTTTCCACTAACCCCTTTTTATCTGAGTTGTCTGTTTTGCTCGGGTTTTTGGATTGCCTTCTGCTATCTACACAAAGCAGTTTCATTTGCTTTGATGTGTTTGAGAGATCAGAATCACAATTTTGGTAATGTTAAGTTTTAGTGAGTTTCTCACTCTTTGGTGGCTGTCTTTAAAATGGAAAAATAACCCCCACATTTATAGGCAATGAGCATTAGAGTGTATTCTGTTTGTTGTGATGAAGACACTATGAAATACTGAAACATTTCATTCCTTGAGAATTAAATCATTTTAAACAAAAGTGGAAAGAAGAGAAAAAGGAAGAGAAGACGTCTTGCTTTCTCTTTTATTCTGTGATAAGGCACCATGCTCAAGGCAATGTATAGAGGAAAACATTTAATGGGGCAGTTCTCAGAGGATGAGTCCATGACTGTTACAATGAGGAGCATGGCAGCAGGCGGGCACTGGACTTGTAACTGAGATCTACTCTCCTATGCACAAGCATAAGGCAGAGAAAGAAAACGGCGCAGTACTGGCTTTTGAAACCACAAATCCCATCCCCATGGCATACCTCCTCTGACAAGGCCACACCTCTGCCTCATCCTTTCCAAACTATTCTATCATGGCGGCTGGGGGGGGTAGTATTCAAACACATGAATCTGTGGGGACCATTCTTGTTCAAACTACCATAAGAGGATCTTAATTTTCATTCATTTTACTCAGTAAGCTCAGACTTGGAAGTTGTGGGGAGCCTTTCTGTGTTCCTGTAGATATCAAATTAAACACTTATTACTGGTTGTGTTTCCGAGGAGTTCATGGTTAAGTGAGACATGCCAGGAAACCTCTCTCTTTGTAAAGGTAGTTTTTGTTGTCTGTTTAGTACTAAAATATTAATTCTACATATAAATGAAAAAAGAAAATATGAATCCAGAAAGATATTGGGTTTATAGGCAGTCTGGGCTATATAGGAAGTATAGCCAGCCTAGATCTATACAATTAGATCCTGCTTGAGGAAGCCAAGAGCTGGGAGTTGGTAGCTCAGTGGTACAGGGACTGCCTAGCGCATGTAAGCCTTGGGTGAAGTGAGAGTGGTGAGGGAGCATCTAAATGCTTAGTGAGAGGGAGAGGTTTGATAAATATGGCATGCCCCTAGAACATGTATGCCATTATTAAAAAGATGATTTCTTGGACTATTATGGGAAAGCATGTTGATGCAGTGTTAAAGGGAAGAAAGCAAAGTGTGAAATTAGACATTGCCTGAGATCTTAAATACTTTAAAAATTACCTGTGCTTTTGAAATACAGATAGCTTTAACACAGATAGTCAATACTGCAGTTTCTCTAGTCGGGACTGTTTGTGTGCAAGAATGCCAGTTCCCTCAGTTTGAGCCTAAAGTTAAATGAACAAGACAGTCTTAAATATGAATAAATGCAATTTCAGGAGAAAGAGTTCTGCCTCGTGTGAGCGGTGCAATCAGCTCCCACCCAGGTGTGGAGCACAGCAAGCTTGCTTCCTTGCCACTATCTGATCTCCACTCCTCCCTTTTAGTAAGATACCTGCCATTGGGTAGATGATTTTTACCATGTTTGCACATCTCCAAGAAAATCTGGTCAGGGACACTGATGCCTCATGACATCTGTTGTGCACCGGTGTTTACAATACCTTAACAAAGCCACATAGAGACTTGTAGCTGCTTCTTTCCCACAGTGTCTGGAATAGAATCAGCATTAGTCACTGCTTGGCATTCACAGATGCAGAGTCCAGAGAGAGGTTATGGCGGTGGGGATCCCTGAGAGGTTCTCATTGAATTGCTTGAACATTATATGGAGACCGAGAAAATAATCTTGCTGCACAGAGAGGGAGAGCAAAGAAGTGGTTATCCTGATAGAGGGAGCCATTGTGGGGTTAGGGAGAAACCTGGTGCAAGGAAACACCCCAAAACTTACAAGATGAACCTAGCTAGGACTCCAAGCAACAGTGAAGATGATGCCTAAACTGGCCTTTCCCTATTATCATATGAATGGCCATCCTAATTGCCATTATAGACCCTTCATCAGCAGCTGATGGAGGCATATGCAGAGATCCACAGCTAAACATCAGGTTGAGCTACTGATGCAACTGAAGAGAGGGAAAACAGATTGTATGAGCAGAGGGATTGGGATCATGATGGGGAGACTCACGTCGTAGGTTGTCCTGTGCTGTTGGGAGCTTGCAGACTCTGAAATAGCAGCTGACAGACTTTCACTGAACCAATCTGGACTCTCTGAATGTGGATGACAGTTGAAAAGGTGTGGGCAGTTTGTGGAGCCTCTTGCAGTTGGACCAGAGTTTATTCCTGATGCATGAACTGTATTTTTGGAGCTCATGCCCTGTGGGGGAACACCTTTTTCAGCCTTGATACTGGGGGGAGGGACGTGGTCCTACCTCAACTGGATATGTCAGACCAAACTGACTAACCTTGGGAGTCCTTGCCCTCTCTGAGCAGTGAATTGGGGAATGGGGTGGGGAGAGGCTGGGGGAGGCCTGGGAGAAGGGGTGGAGGGAGGAGGAACAATGGTGGGTATGGAAAAAATGCAAATAAATAAAAAAGATCCCTGAAAAATAAAATCTTGCTGCTACAATAAAGGAAGGAAAAAAGAGAGAGAGAAAAAAAAAAGTTTAAATAAAGAACAGACCGCTTCCTGGATTTCGAGAACCAGTTTTTAAAGTGAGTGGTGGTCCTCCCCAGAGCCTTCCATTCTAAGGGATGTGATCTCAGTTCTCCATCTTCGGAACTCTTTTTCCCCGTCCTGCCATGCCATCTAGGAGCTGTCATTGTGGTATCTTGAGGATAACTATCTTCTGACCCACCTTCTGCCTTTACTGTAAAGCTCTGTCAATTTAGAGCAAGCAAGAAAAACACTTGCCCGAACATGCTCATTACTGCATCATTCGTAAGAGCCAAGGGATGGAATGAACCTAGATATACATCAGTAAGTGAATACATAAAAAAATGTGGTACATGTATACAGTGGGATTTTATTTAACCACAGAGAAGAATAAAACCATGACAGACAGAGGAAAGTGGATGGAACTGGTGATTATTATTCACCTATTATCATTTGAGCTGCACCTTGACCCCAGAAACTTCATAATAACACTGCCCCAAAGTCATCTCTTTTACAAAACTTTTATGGATAGTCTTGGTGATTAGAGAATTCAAAAACCAATGTTGCATTTAAAAAACTCCTGCAAAGCTTTTGTAGTTCACAGGACTGCCAACAGTTAGAATTAGTCCTGCCCATGCTGCACTCTCCCAGGTGGACCTTGAAAGCAGTAATTTAAAAATTTTTGTCTAGCAATGCCTGGCACAGTGTTGGTTTTGAGGATGCCCAATAAGGCATAATGAAAGAATGAATGATCCAATAATGAGCACATTGGAATGGTGCCTTTATTCCCTTTCAAAGAGGAGTCACTATGAATGAGACTGAGATGAATCTCAGGGGACCTGGAACACTATGAGTGATGGGGAAAGCCTTTCCGACTCTCTGGCTGAATGAGCAGTGATAATATTAAAATGGTAACCTTGAAGTAGCTAGCCATGATTTAAAGAGTACATTCAGATGCCTTTTTGTAAATAAATCAACGGAATAGCTGCCTGTAGCCCGCCAGCAAGACTGCCCCTCACAGGAAATTTTTCAGGTGTTTTACTGGCCAAGATGGGATGGCCATTGAAGTCACTCAAGAGCACTAACTGCTGTCCACTCCACAATGTGAATTCTGTCACTTATTCCTTAGAAGACATCCCCTACACAGCTCATTGCTCCATTGTGGAGGCTGGGACAACTTGGCATGAGTTATCCCAATTTTGAATATTCCCTGTGGTGTGGCTGGGTTTTTTGCCTTTATTTCTCACAGGACATTCAGGACCCTTGAAACTCAAGAATCATTTCCCGGCAAAGACCTGTGGGAAGCTCTGCTTATGAACATCTCTCTTTGAATTATGTTCCATCTAAAAAAAAATACGTGGGCAAAAATACATGGACCTAGGAAATGATGAAGTCACTTCATGTCCCTCTCTCCCCTCCCACCATCACTGAAATATTTTTACTTCATTTCAGTAATTTCACAGGACAGAGTCTCTGGATTTATAGGTAGCAATTCACTGTGTGGAAATACTGATTTATCTTCCTCGGCCAATGGGAATTGAGTAGAAAAGAGTTTAACTAAGTTCTTTCCTTTTCTCATCATTTATAGAACAGTAAATATCTTTTGAGTCACCCTCATGCAGAGTCTCTGCACTACAGGAGTTCAGAGGTCAAACAGAGGCACAGTTCAAGGGGAGAGGAGTATGGATGAGATTGACAATTTGGGGATCCCAGCTTATATGAAGCTGTGGCGCAGGATAAGCTTGTATGCTGGCGAGCAACACTTTGCTTGTGTTTTTATTTAATTAATAATTATTTTTTGTGTGTGTCTGCCTGCATGTATATATGTACACTATGTTCAAGTCTGGTGCCCTTGGAGGCCAAAAGAGGGCATCAGACACTGAAATTACAGACTGTTGTGAGCTGCTGTGTTGGTTCTGTGAACTGAACCAGGGTTCTCTCTAAGAACAGAATGTATTTTTTTTTTTTAAATTTTTTTCCTTCTTTATTTTGTATTTAACAAAAAAACAGTAACATGAATTTAAAATGAGGAAAAGTTAACAATAACTATGAAGAGGATAAGAATCATAAGCATGGCTTATCAAGGGTGGTAATGCAAATAAGATTGCTACACAAATATTTACTATATGTTCAGCTTTCCCTCTGAAATTTTTTTTTCCCATCCCTGTATATCCTTATTCAAGGTCCCTTCCCCCTCCCACCACATCTTGACATTTTTCTTCTCTGCAACTCCCCATCCCTTCCCTGGGCAGGGAGCAGACAGTCCTATGGTCCCACTGACCCAATAATGCTTGGATCAGTCTCCACTCCTGGCCAAATCCAGTTTTGACCCCCCTCCCTCAAGAGTGAGTCTGGTATTCCTATAGTTGGAGTGGGGTTCGAAGGGTCAGTCCAGGGTGTTTCTGATCCCAAGCTGTTCAGTGGTTGTGGTTTGCCGCTTGGGCATGTTTGG
Organism: Sigmodon hispidus; assembly: GCA_004025045.1. NCBI lineage: Eukaryota > Metazoa > Chordata > Mammalia > Rodentia > Cricetidae > Sigmodon > Sigmodon hispidus. The sequence goes on from PVIH01002219.1 coordinate 172,679, forward strand.
CTTTTTTTCTTGTTTGTTTGTTTAGAGAACACTAGTGAGTGAGTACATCCCCTGCTTATCTCTCTGAGATTGTGATAGCTCGCTCAGGAGGATATTCTCTAAATCCATCCATTTGCCTGTGAATTTTAGAATATTATTTTTTCTTACTGCTGAGTAGTATTCCATTGTGTAGATGTACCACAGTTTGTTAATCCATTCTTCAGTTGAGGGACATCTAGGTTGTTTCCAGGTTCTTGCTATTACAAATAATGTTGCTATGAACATTGTTGAGCTAATACCTTTGGAGTGTGAATGTGCCTCTTTAGGGTATACACCCAGAAGTGGTATTGCTGGGTCCTTGGGGAGATTGATTCTCAATTTTCTGAGAAACCTCCATATTGCATTCCAAAGTGGCTGAACAAGCTTACACTCCCACCAACAATGGAAGAGTGTTCCCCTTGCTCCGCATCCTCTCCAACATAGGCTGTCATATGTGCCTTTTATCTTAGCCAGTCTAACAGGTGTTAGGTGTATCTCAAAGTTGTTTTGATTTGCATTTCTCTGATGGCTAAAGATGAGGAGCACTTTTTCAGGTGCCTTTCAGCCACAGAATGTATTTGTAACCATTGGGCTATCTCTCCTGCCCCAATGGTGTATCTTTCTCTCTATCTCTTTCTCCCTCCATCCCTCCTTCCCCTTTTACCTCCCCCACTTATGTGTGTATATGTGAAAGCCATGATTTTTATGTGGACATCAAAGGACAACTCATGGGAGTGAGTTTTCTCCTACCATAGTGTGAATTCCTTGGATCAAACTCAAGTTTTCAGGCTTGATAGCAAAGCTCCCATTATGGAGCCACTGTTTCAACTCTATTTCTGGTGTCTAAGGTGAAGTCCAGTCCATTGACAAAGGAGATGCCTAGTATTTTGACATGGTATTTGTGTGTGTGTGTGGTGTGCAAGCGCATGCATGCATGGGTGAGCGTGCACATATGTGTATTCTTTTTTTCCTTTATCACTTTCTACCTTGTTTCACTGAACTTAGAGCTAGATTGGATGGCTGGCAATACAGGGGGAACCTCTGATCTCTGCCATTAATGGCCACTGTTGCTCCTAGATTTTTATGAGTGCCAGGTATTAAACTCAGGACCTAATGACTGTTCAGTGATTACTTTATAGGCTGAGTCATCTCCAAAAGATCCATTTTCCCCCTTTACAAATACTATTGCAACGAATAGCTATATACATCATTGCATACAGAGGAAAATATGCTGATAGGATCAATTCCTTGACTGCAGTCACTGTACAAAAGAATGCATATTTGTAATCTTCCTTACAAATACCTGGAATGAGCTTTACTCTCTTCCAACTTTGATAAATGTACATATATCCCACCCCACACAGTGTTCCAGCTATTGATGCAATTCAGTCTCCTAACATGTGCTATCCTTACAGAGAGAGACATGGTCAGTCTAGCTCTCTTGAACACTGACGGGCACTGACATTATGTTCTATGAATAGAAGAAGGAAAACTCTGTGTTCTATTTCAGTTCAGAGTTGTGTTCCAGTGGGAAGCCAGCAAGAAGCACTGTGAGAGGTGCTCAGCCTCTGGGCTGTTAGATTCCAAGATTAAGGATGTCTCCATATACAATGATAACATGGGACTGCTAATTACTCACAGTGGACCCAACATTAATAAATGTTTGTTAACGTTTCTGATTTTCTTTTCTCTATATTTTTGGGTGGTGCTATTTTCTGAGGAAATGTTTGACTCAAGTCTCATTTTCTTAAATCTTTAATCTTGGCCTATGTGGGTCCCTTTAATCAGTCTTCCATGTCAATAGTTTTATATACGTGTGTGTGTGTGTGTGTGTGTGTGTGTGTGTGTGTGTGTGTGTGTGTGTTTTCCTTTTATGGAATAGTAAAGAGCTAATGGAAATTTGAATGTGTTATAGAACTTCAAACATAAATGTATGTTTCCCCCACACACGATTTAGTGGAAGACAACAGCAGAAAGTTGTATTTTTTTAAGTACAAATTCCATATGCATGTGAAATAAGAGACAAATAAAATTTGGCCTAAGCAGCCTTTCAATATCTCCAGTCCCTTCTGACCCTACAAGGTCCATTCTCATATAATGGAAAAGTCACTGAGAAAAGTTCCAAAGAGCAAATGTGGAACTTTGGGAAACAGTCTGGGGCAAAGCTGTGCAGTTAGGTATAACAGGTAAGTAAGTGGAAGCAAACTGAATTTGGCTTTGGTTCCATAGTTGTCCTTCTTGCAAGGCAGATACTCATTATTTGTGGAATCAAAAATGAAGTCAAGCACCACCAAGCAGCTTGCATTTGGCCAAGACCTGCTCTTCAGGACAGGTTATCAGACAGCAGAGATGGTAAAGAAAAAAACCAAAACAATGCAAAATTGTCAGGGTTCCTTTTCTTTTAAAGAAAAGGGGAGGGGTGCTTTGTGAAGATAAGGCAAAAATAATGACCAATTTAATGACTCGGGAGTGTTAGCTGCAGGAGGTTACACATATGTGGACTCTGGTCCATGAGAAGCAGTTGCCTAGGCAACTCCAACAGCCCTGAACAAATAGGATTAGACTTTCCAACTGGAAAGAAGTTCCCACAGTTCAGGGGCAGTTTGTTGGGAAGCCAGGCCAATCTTCCTCCCTCCAGCTTATCCATGAACCGCCCATTCTCTCCTCTTCCTGCTGAGCACTTCCAAGCTCTTCTTACAGTCTTGTCAGGTTCCTCTCTGTTTCCCCAATGCCCTGGAATTACTCTCCAGACTGACTGCTTTCTATGGTTCCCAGTGATTCCTGGCTTGCTATTTTTTACTTCCTACCATAGCAACCCTGTCCATAATCCCTCATCACTAAATGGCCAGTGAAGTCCTTGAAAGCCTCTAATATAATGGTACTTAACTTGTGAGTCACAACCCCTAAGGAGGTGAATGATTCTTTCATGGGGGTTGCCTAAGACTATTTGAAAACAGAGATATTTGCATGCTGACTCATAATAGTAGTAAAATTATAGTTGTGAAGTCACAACAAAAATAATTTTATGGTTAGGGGGTCACCACAACATGAGGAACTCTATTACAGGGTTGCAGCATTAGGATGGTTGAAAATCATGACTCTAATAGTTAAATACAGAATTAACATAAGACTCAAAAGTCCAGCTCTTGGACATTTATCCCAGAGACCTGAAAACACGTGCTCAGATAAATCCTTATACTGTTTATTGTAACACTTTCTATTACAAGGTAGATCCAACCCAGTGTCTATCAGCAGATGAGGGGCTAACCAAATTGTAGTTGGTCCACAAAGCGGTATATCATTTATCTTTGTAAGAGCAATAGTGATACTACTTTATTATTCCTGTTACAACACAGGTGAAGACAAAAAGCATTATATACTGGGTGAAGGAAGAGACAAGTCACAAAGGTTGTACCCTGAATTATTTGATTTATTTGAAATCTGCAGAACAGACTAGGGGTTGTCAAAGGTTAGGGATGTTATGTGGAGAAATGCTACTTATTGGGTATGAGCTTTTATGGTAGTGAAGATACTTTGGAACCAGGTTTTTGGCATACTGTGAGCATGCCGATAGCATTGAATTGTCTACTTTAAACTAATCAATTTTATGCTATGAATTTTACCTCAATTAAACAATGGGAAAACAATAACTCCCATTATTCTCAGAGGAAGCATACCACTGAGAGCAACGTAAGTACTGTTTCTCTTGATGTGATGTAGTTATATTTCAGTAGAGTCACTGAAGAAGCAACCTTAAAACAAGATAGGGATAGTTTAAGGAAATGATGATAATCTTTAAGACTGGTACAGGAAAAATGATATCTTAAAATCTGCAGGCAAATGGATGGATTTGGAGAATATCTTCCTGAGCGAAGTATCACAAACCCAGAAAGATAAGCAGGGTATGTACTCACTCATTAGTGGACTTTAAACTAAAAGCAAAGCATGCTCAAGCTGCAAACCACAACTACTAAACAGCTTGGGATCTGAAATACCTTTGACCGGCACCTTGGAGCCCATTCCCTCCAGAGAAACACCTGACTCAGTCTTGATGTTGGGGTGAGGAAAGCAGATCTGCCTCGAGTGGATGCTGAGCTGAGTCACCTTGGGACCTTGGGACCTCCTGCCCTTGCTGGGGAGGAGATAAGGTGACAGGGAGAAGAGAGAGTGACTGGAAGGGGCAGGAGGGGGGAGGGAATTTGAACAAGGGGATACGTGGATTAAAAATATGACTTCATTTGTAATAAAAAAGACTGCCACAGGGTTTTCTAAATACCATATATGCAGCACTTTTTTGCATCCCTGTAACTTTTTCTCTCTGTGCCTCCTTTCTGCATCACTCATATTCTGACATCTTGAATGATGTCTTGAATCTGGTCCACTGAGCTTCAAGTCGGGTGCCACCCTTGAAACTTCATCTGGGAGTAGAAACATGTTCTGTAGCTCAGATCACACAGGGTGTCTTTTAACTGGTGCTGATCAGTTCTTGGGGAGAGTCTGTACATAAAGATGAGAAAGCATAGCTTTAGCCAGACAGCCTTGGTATGTGAGTCTGATTCTTCTCCTGAGTGCTGAGCAGTCTCTGATTATAAACAAAGGCAGCTGCTGCTAGTTAGGGCAGAGATGACACAGATTCTCAGTAGGAATCTCATTTATAGATACTTTCTGGGAATATAATAATAGTGACTGAATGATATTGGTACCATTTGTAAGTTGAAGATATGAAGGATGGAAAGAGGATATAGAAATTACTCAGTTGGTAAAAAAGATAAATAAACCAAAGGAATGTTACTAAGTGGTTGTTTGTGGAATGTCTAGAGGGCATAGGTGCTATTGAATCATTTTGTCCCATAGTTCACATGGCACTTGGAGTATAATAACAGTTAAACACACTTTTAATGACTTGGTGATTCCATCATTTGTCGATTCATTTGGGGAGAAGAAGGTATTCATAATGAAAGCTGTCTTAGGCAAAGGATCATATCTCTTTTATCTGCCAGTTCCTTGAGGAAAGGTGTATTGCATGAATTCTAGTTGGGATTTAATGAAATCCCAGAGTCAGATATTAGAGAAAAGCTGGCCTATCAGAAAGAGGAAACAGACAACTGTCAGTTCTCACCCAATTTCTCAGGCCAAACAGAGTAAAAGCCATCTTCAAGAGTCCTCTGCCTGGCTGGTTGCATCTACAGAGTGCTTGAGAGTCGGCCTCCTTCTGCCTTAAATATCTTCCCCACCCAGTTGTTTTACTTACGAGTTCAACTCTGCATCGTAATCCTAGAATTGGATTAAACGTATGAGCTATTACTGTTGATTGTTAGGCCTTGAACTCACATAAATACAGAAAGATCTCTGTCTCCTGAGTGATGGAATTAAAGGTAGGGAGTTACCACATTGTCTACCCTATGCTGGGATTAAAGGCATGAGTCACCACTCTCTAACCCTCATGGCTTGACCATGAGCAATTCTGTTCTCTGATATTCCAAGCTGATTTTATTAAATATAAAATATATCACCACAAGGCCTGAGATTAGTTCTTGAGAAACAATGGATAAGTGAGTGATGGAGTTGTAGGGGCTCCGGAGCAAGACAGCCTTATGTTTACATCCTATTTCTGGCACATAGTAATAGCATCATGCTCTAAATAAGGGAGCTTGATCAACTTCACAGTTCAGGAATGGATATGCTTAGTGAGTGGTTGGTACTGTTTATACAGCAAATAATGGCCAACCCTGAACAGTGTGCAAAGATCAACAAAGGAACTGAAAGTCCTCCATTCTTATATTCACTCATGTGACCCGAGTACTCATCGATGCCTTTAGCTAACAGCAACTCACTGAGCTGTTACTGCCGGCCATGTGCTGTTCTAGAAGCAACAGGCATTCACTTAAGGCCTGTAAAGAAGGGAGTGGCATAATCAGATACTGTATTTCCACATGCACATGGGTTACAAAGTCCCCTCTGATGTGCTGTGTGAAGAGTGACTTTAGGCCTAGTGCTTCAGGCTGCTGAATAAAGGGGACCTGGTGATGGGTTGAGGGTGTGGGAGAAAAAGAAAAGAAGACACATAATGATGTAAGTGGACCTGCTGTTTTCCTAATGGGGAAGCAAGAGGTCAAGACAGGAGTCTGGATAACTGGCTCAGTTGTGATCCTTTTGAAGTTTCTATTAGTATTGACCTGGGGCTCAGCTGCTTGACTAGAACCATGGATATCTGTGCAGTAATTGGTACGGGAGGTGTTTAAATCCATGAGTATAGAGAGAAAAAGTCCTGAGCTGAAAGGGGCCTCTCTATTTGGAGGATAAATAGAACAAGACCCAACAAAGAAGGAACAACCACAGATGGAAAATGTGGATTCACGGAATTTAGAGAAAAACGTAGCAGTGGCTGCTGCCATCCACTGCCATTGAAAGGGTGGGCAAAGGATAAACAGGAGAGACAGCGTGGAGCCTGATGCAACTTGGTGTATCATCTTGGTTCCTTTATTGCTGAGATAAAATATTGCCCAACTCTCAGAAGAAAGAAATTAGTTCAATTTACTATACAGGCCATCACCAAGGGAAAAAAGGACATTTCAAGTAGGAACCTGGAGGCAAGAACTGAAGCAGAGACCATGGGAGGATGCTGGTGTGTTCCCCTGGCTTATCAGCCACCTTCCTTATAGGTCCCTGATCCTTCCACATCATCATTTGTCAAGAGAACTCCTCATAGGCAGGCTCACAGACCAACCTGATGGAGACAACTTCTCAACGAGGCTCCCCTGGTACTCTAACTTGTGTCAAGTTGATAGAAACTAATTGGCACAGTGGGAAAGGCAAGTTCAGCCACGTGGTGGGTGGGTACAGGCATGGGGGGTGGGATGAGACATGGATGCATCAGGTAGATCATTTTTTTCAAGCAGAAGCCACGACAGAGACCAGGAAATGGGTGCTGTGCTTCTGCAATGAGGGAAGACATCCCTAAAACAAGTGCATAGGTTGTTAGAAGACGCAAGATGGATGATTGAGGGATGGATTAACTGCAGGCGGAAATTCTCTGTCCCACATTAGAGCTGTCTGAAGAGATTCTGGGAACATAACATCTGCTTGTAGAGATTTTGGGTCAGAGGGTTGAAATAATGTGAGGAAAGTTGAACAGTAGGCCATGCCTCTCTGCTAGAATTTTGAGATTATACACAGACAAACATGCAGATATGTATGCACACACACAGATACACAGGTGTGTGTGTGTGTGTGTGTGTGTGTGTATGTTTTTGTGTCACTGTGTGTGTGTGTCTTTTACTGAAAAGCAGAAACACCCTAAGCTACAGTAACCAGCACAGGTGTGACACAGAATCCCTGTGTTTTCTGCTGGGGAGGAAGGAAGTGCCAGGAATAGGCCTTGTCTATAATTAGAATCCATCCTAGCCTCGAAAGCTGCTTGTCCTTGAGAGGGCTTGAAGCTTGTAACAGGGCTTGGTGCAGAGCCAGGGACAGACCAGCTGGGGGTTGGACAGTGGTACTTTGCTTGGCTCCTGCAGGCTGGTCACCATGATCATAGCTCTGGAGCCAGTCAGGCGTATCTGAGAAGCAATGTCCAGAATCCCCTGACAATCACTTATCTGTCTGGGCAAATGTCTTTAATGGCTGGCTGTCTTTGGCTCCTTGGCAACACCAGCATGGGAGTGGTACTGCCTTGGCTGGCAGTGGAAGTTGGCTTTGGCAGCACCTTCCTGGCAGGGCTTTCCTGAGGACTTGCCTTCTTAGATAGTCTTTCTAAAGCCGGGCATTCAACTGCTGTCTCATCATGCAGACCCATATTGGGTTTACTGGTCACCTCCCATGCAATATTTTATTTTATCTTTACAGTGATATAGGAAAGTATTCTCAGAGCTGCTGCTTAGGTGTGTGTGTGTATGAGATAGATAGAGAGACAGAGACAGATGGACAGACAGAAAGAGAATATGTATGCATTTGGAGTCTGAAGAACAAAAGCTAGTGTACACAATATTTTTAATTAGACAATAAAGCACCATATTGTTTCAGAAACACAGAAGCAGTACCTGCAGCTCCCATCCACTCCCAGAGTCTTCACAACACAGTGTCAGGCAGCCCCTGACAGTCTTTCCTATGAATTTGTAGGAAGCAGAATCACCCTCCTTGGTGGGTGGTCATAGTCAATCCCCATCATTTCCACAGAGGCTGAGTTTGGAAGCAGTACCTCTCTTTAGAAAGTTCTTTCTCACCTGGATCCCAGATCAAATTCCTAATTGCATTTATATGATGCCTGGGACTCTTCACCTCTGTCAGTTTCTCTCTGTCATACAGGGTTAGCTAACTCTCACTCCCAACAACAACAGCCTTCCTTAGTACATGTGAAATGTGTGGCACTTCTTGTCTCTTCTTTTTGCAGACTGGTCAGCACTAGCTACATTGACCATTCTGTAATTTACCGCATATGTGGTTCTTGCTGGCTGAAACTGTCTATTGTTCAGGAGGCTAAGACAATTAATAGTTAATAAAATAATAGTTAATAAATTGTACCCCTGGAAACTGGGGGAGCACATGGATTTGTTTAAGGAGACACCAGAGATAAAACAGAAACATGTCAGACAATTAGAATAGGATGTGATGAGAGACTTGCTAGTAGCAGTAAATTTCTAATGCCCATTGAAGCCTTCTTTCTTTTTTAAATGTTGTTATTTATTTATTTATTTATTTATTTATTATGTATACAATATACAGAAGAGGGTACCATAGATGTAAATCTAAGATGTCATCATAGATGGTTGTGAACCACCATGTGGTTGCTGGGAATTGAACTCAGGACTTCTGAGAGAACACTCAGTGCTCTTAACCTCTGAGCCATCTCTCCAGCCCCGAAGCTTTATTTCATTGTACGTTTTAGACCTCACACAACCTTGTGATATGGGCAGCATCAGCTTGTAGAAAGTCTAGTAACCCCTTCTGCTTTATGAGGTGATTTAACGCAGTTTCCAAGCTTACACTGAAGGTCAGATCTGGATGTCAAATGGAGAAGACAAACATAAAATTTTAGGTTCTACTCATGAACCAAGAGCAAAGATTTGAACTCAGATGATCTGGCTGAGAAGTGTAACCTGACTGTTCTGAGCTCTTGTTTCCTGGACTGCTAAGAAGGTGGATGGAGACATGTCCTCAGTTGGACCACTGACTGGGACCTGAAAGGGATGTTCTGAGATCCTCCTTGTTGGAAGTTCTATGCTGTGGACTGATCCAGTTTGCAATGATCTTTCCAAGAGCAATACAGTTTCATATCCCTGACCCCATGCTTCTATGAAACATAAGTTTTGCTCACACTGTGACAGGTGTCAGGAGAGGCATTGCATGGTCCATTCTTCAAGGAATCACCATTCTGAGCCATCCTGGGAGCTCCTGAGTTAAATTCTCATCCAAATCCCAACACATTTTTTTTTTTTAACAGACCTTGAAAGAACAATACTTAACATCATCTGGAATAACAGGAAAGCCAGGATTACCAAAACAATATTGCTCAACAAAAGAACCTCAGGAAGCATCACCATCACCGACTTCAAGTTATACTATAGAGCTACAGTAATAAAAATAGCCTGGTACTAGAATAAAAACAGACTTGTGGATCAATGAAATTGAATTGAAGATCCTAACATTAACCCAAAAACCTATGAACACCTGATCTTTGGCAAAGAGGCCAAAAATATTCAATGGAAAAAAGATAGTATCTTTAACAAATGGTGTTGGCATAGCTGGATGGCAGTGTGTAGAAAAATGCAAATAGATCCAAACCTATCACCCTGCACAAAACTCAAATCCAAGTGGATCAAAGACCTCAACATAAATCCAGCCACTCTAAACTTGATAAAAAAAAAGTGGAAAATACCCTCCAATGAATTGGCACAGGTGATGACTTCCTAAATATAACACCAGTAGCACAGACCCTAAGAACAACAATCAATAAGTGGGACTTCCTGAAACTGAGAAGCTTCTGTAAAGCCAAGGACACAGTCAACAAGACAACAGGACAGCCCACAGAATGGGAAAAAATTTTCACCAATCTTACAAGTGATAGAGAACTGATCTCTAAAATATATAGAGAACTCAAGAAATTAGAGCCCAAAACCTTGAATAACCCAATCAAAAAATGGGGTTCAGAACTAAAAAGGGAATTCTCAGCAGAAGAATTTAAAATGGCTGAAAGGTACTTGAAAAAGTGCTCAACATCTTTAGCCATCAGAGAAATGCAAATAAAAACAGTTTTGAGATACCACCTTACACCTGTCAGAATGGCTAAGATAAAAAAACACAGATAACAGCCTGTGCTGGAGAGGTTGTTGAGCAAGGAGAACACTCCTCCATTGTTGGTGGAAGTGTGAGCTTGTTTAGCCACTCTGGAATGCAGTATGGTGGTTTCTCAGAAAACTGGGAATCAATCTCCCCAAGGATCCAGCAATACCACTATTGGGCATATGACCTAAAGATGCACATTCACACTCCAAAGGCATTAGCTGAACTATGTTCATAGCAGCATTATTCGTAATATCAAGAACCTGGAAACAATCTAGATGTCCCTCAACTGAAGAATGGATTAACAAACAAACTATGGTACATCTACACAATGGAGTACTACTCAGCAGTAAGAAAAAATGATATCCTAAAATTCACAGGCAAATGGATGGATTTGGAGAATATTCTCCTGAACAAGGTATTACAAACCCAGAAAGATAAGCAGGGAATGTACTCACTCATTAGTGGACTTTAAACAAAAAGCAAAGCATGTCCAAGCTGCAAACCACAATCACTGAACAGCTTGGGATCTGAAGCACCTTGAACTGGCACCTTGGAGCCCATTCCTTCCAGAGGAACATCTGACCCAGTCTTGAAGTTGGGATGAGGAAAGCTGATTTGCCTGGATTGGATGCTGAACTAAGCCATCTTGGGACCTTGGGACCTCCTGCCCTTGTTAGGGAGGAGATAAAGAGATGGGGAAAAGAGAGAGTGACTGGGAGGGGTGGGAGGGGGAAGGGAGTTTGAACAAGGGAATACATGGATAAAAAATGAGACTTTATTCATAACAATAATAATAAAAATGAATGTCACTTGGAAAGTAGCTGTTCTTATGGAGAAGATGGACAGACCTTTTCTCTACCATGTAGCAGCCTACTTCTTATTGCCTGAGGAAATGGTGTGTGGCCACAGTTTTCCTTCATACACTCTTCCAGAATGCAGAACAGGCCATCCCTGGAAGACTGTTGGGGCTTGCAGGAGAGTCACAAAGAATCTCCAAGAATTTACCTACCTGGTTTACAGTGTCTTTCTAATTGTGAATTTCATTGGTGTTTGCCTGTGTAACATATGTATGTCTGTCTACTTATTGCTTTGTCTGGATGGTAGTGTGGCCTATACTGAGTATGATATTCAGGAATAAGTGATGTTATTATCATTATTATTTTTAACATCAAGTGACTCCCATCAAGAGCATTGAGAGCCGTCAGAGAATAGAATTGAAATTAGGCTTTTTGCCTAATGTTTTAAATGTAAATTAAAGAGCTTGCTCATCAACAGGGGGCCACCAGGATGATGGTGTTGGTGGGGTTTGTGGATATAAGATAATGTAATTAGTTTATTGCTCTTGAGAGGATGCAACAGCTTTAACCCTTTAATCTACCTTCATTCAGATCTCACTTTAATGAAAATCTACATCAATAATAACAATCTTAAACAGAATTTGGACCATTCAGGCAACATGTTTGCAGTGATCTTCAAACTCTGAAGACACAAAAATTCAATACATTTGAATTAATATCAGCATAAGATAGGTATGACTGGGATGCTGTAATGGCCTTGGGGTCATCTACAATCATAGGGCTGTGTAACTGTCTACTGATTTTTATTACCTTTTTTTCTCTCTGCAGTAGATCTCTACTTTCCAGAGTTTTGATTTCTCTGTCATTACAATGCTTCTGTCTCCCTGTGTGTCCTGTCTCCTCTCTGTCACTTTTTCCCTTGTCCCAGCACCAGTTATAGAGAAAACTTCCCATATTAGCAATTTGATTTGTGTGTGTGTGTGTGTGTGTGTGTGTGTGTGTGTGTGTGTATTTGATTCCCTATCTGGAATCCAATACACCTTTTGTTCTTATTGATATACACCTAGGGCTTCAGTCCTCCTGCAGGTTTCTTGGGCTCTTAAGGACATATTCAGCCTTACCTCCTACTCTTCTCTGCTCCTAGCCCCATAGCTCACTGTGCTTCAGTTGCTCTGAGGCTCTTGTTCTCCGACTCCCCCTACCCCTCACCGTGATTTTTTCCTTTTCTCTTTGCATCTAGTCTCTCCACTGTCCTGACCAGTGGTTTTCTCCCAGGTGAGGCCTTTCCTGGAGTGACCTTTTCTGTCTTTGCTTCTTGAGGGTACCTCTGCAGCTGTTGTGGTGACTATGTCCCTGAAAAGTGTGTGTGTGTGTGGCCAGGCCAGAAACATAATACAACAGTCTGGTTTCATTAAGAAGCAGTTTTTGGTGTAGTTTTACAGACTGTTGTTTCCTGTGGACATAACAGTTTGTAGTGATCTGTTGTGAAGCAGATTGCAAAACCACCATAAAGACCTGTTAGTCATAGATCTGCTCCCAGTTTCCCACCAGTCTTTAAGAACAATCATCTCTAGGAATAAGAAGAGGTGATGGATAGGCTGTCACAGTGACAGAATTCTGATGATGGGAGGGAAAAACATGTGCCACCTGGGCAGGAATGGGGGTTGGCAGTAGTGTTACCATACAGTCTGACTGCTGAGAAGTAGCCACAAAGACCTCAGGGTTTGGAAAAGCAGGCTTTGATAAGCAAGATACTAAAGAGCACAAGACAGGAGCCTTTTATACAGCAGGAAAGTTCAAATTAAAATGATTGTCCTAGCCTGACAGAAAAGGGACACTTGGGAAGCTCTCTTGAAATAAAACATGCACCATCTCTTAAACATCATGAGCAACTGTGAGAAAAGTAGCAGAAAAAAAATGGCAAAGAAGAAAAACGAGTTTATGGAGAAATGCCAAGACAAGAAAAAACGGCACTCAAGGTGTTTGTGGAGCGTGGAAAAGAAGCAAAATGGGTCACATGACTTCATATCCAGAGTTGTTACATTTGGTGCAATTGTAAGAGCTAGATAAATGACTAAAAGAGAAAGGGTAGTTCTCACACATGCTAGACTCTTCAGGAATGGATGGATTCTATCTTAAAATCTCCATAAAGTGTGCGCCCCAGACTCTTTCCATCAGAAGCCACAGGAAATATAGAGATTTTGTAATTTAGAGTCTTTTATAATCCTAAGGAATTGGGTGATGGAGGCCAAGGTTCCCATGTAATGTGTTTTATCTATCTCCCAGGTGTTCTTAATGTAATCAAGTTTAGGCACCTGGCTTTAAGATGGGCTTCTGGGGTAAGTCTGGAGTTTGGCACAAATGTTTTTGTCAGTGTGTGTATGTACGTATGTGTCTGTGTATACTGAAAGAAAAGTGGCTTGTGATTTTTATTAGACGTTGAGAAGGATTTGAGAATTTTTAGTGTTAAAAGAACGTATTGTTGTCATGGCCAAATTACTGATAGTACCTAGATCTGTGGTTCTCAAACTGTGGGCCACGGCCCTTTTGTGTTCCAACAACTCTTTTACAGGGGTCACCTAGGATCATCCTGCATATTAAATATTTACATTTTGATTCATAACAGTCGCAAAATTACAGTTAACAAAGTAGCAATGGAACTAATTTTATGGGTGTGTGTGGGGTGAGGGGTGCCACCAAAACATGAAAAATTATATTAAAGGGTCGTAGCATTAGGAAGGTTGAGAACCATTGATTAGAGAAACCATAGAGATAAGTAGTCAGGCAAATGAAACATTTTTAATCTTAAAAAATCAGAATTAGGTTGCTTCTGAAAACTGATTTCTGAAAAAAATACAGAATTCTTCATTAGGTGGTTGGGATGTAAACAAAAAGAACAGCATGCTGATCCACCAGTGGCTGACTACCATCCAAACATACTGATGTGGCTCTGTATTGTTTATTGTTGCTATTAGACAACATCATGTATGCTTAATCATAGAAAAGTGTAAAGAGGAAATCAAAGGTGAAAGTCATGCATGGTGGTACAGGCCTGTCTTCCCAGACCTTGGGAAGCTGAGGAAGGAGGGATGAGGATATGTGATTAGCCTAGGCCATCATAGACACACTGAAAAAGAGCAAGGACGACCCATGATCTACATTAAACCCACTGAGCTCCCAATCATTGCCGCCATAGCTTTCTTCAAGGTTTCTTATATTTTTCTAGAAAAGTTACAGGAGTATTCTTCTTCGCTGAAAGGGAAGTTTGCTTTTTAAAATACACTTAATTGTGTATCTTGGTGATATTTCCATGTTAATATGACTAAAGCAGTCTCATTATTTTTTAATGTCTATCTAAACTTCTTTTACAATTCCATGGACATCTGAAGACATTGGGGTTATTTATGTCCACTGGGCTATTACAAGAGTGATGTGAGAAACAGTGAAACAAATATAATTTATACCTTTTATTTACAAGTATATCATAAAATAAATTCCAATGCATAGGATTTTAAAAAGTGCATATGCATTTTGATGTTGCCAAAGCACCCTCCAGTGTGGTCACCCCTGGTCTACTGAGTGCACAGGACCCAAGATGCCCTTTTTCTACACCATTATAATCACTAAGCTATAAATTTCTAAAAATAATTATCTTCTGATTGAATGAGGGGAAATCATACTTGTAATTTTGATTTGTACTTAGTCATTAATGAGGTGAAATGTCATCTTCTCAAGTTTATTTTTTATTTGTAGTTTTCTTTTTAAAAAATTTTATATTCTTGGTTTGTTTTACATTGCTTAATTTTTTATTATTGATTTGAAAGATCTTTACTAATTAAGTTGCTCTTTGTTCAGCATTTATTGCAAAAATTTTTCCAGTTCATAATTCGTCTTCTTCATGTTGTATCTGAGATTTTGCTTTGTTACACTGGCCTTAAAAATATTTAATAAAATTTATTGTTTTTCTTTTGTGGTTTCTGAGTTAAGAGGCTTTTTTTTCTTTTTTTATATTAGTAGATTATGGAAGTATACAAAATTTTCTGAAGACTTTATGCATGTGTTTTGAAAACTCTCTTGTGGACAGAATATAAAAATAAGTTTGGATGGGAGTCCTCATTAAAGGCCTCTGACAATTTACTCAGTGAGTGTGCAGGCAGAGTGCTGATAAATGGGTTCTTGGGAACTTACATTCCCTGGGCCTTGAAGATGTTTAATTATCTCAGTGATAGAATCAAGATTCAAAGCTACAGCCAGTCAGTTGTAACTTTAAATTAAATAAATTAATAAGTGAAATTGAAAAATGTATGTGTCTGTGTGTATATACTTTTAAATTTTGTATAAAATTTGTATAAATTTTAGACTTATATATGTATAAACACATAAACACATATACATACATATATAAGTATACAAGGACAAATGAAAAACAGGGATACAGATATTGATGTAAGTAATAATCCCAACAAATTTTGTTATTGGTGCTCAAGTTCATTATGTAATGGCTAGAATCAAGGCATGCTAGCAAAGCCAGAGTGCCCTTATCTAGGGTGCTTTTGGGGCTACTCAAGTAAACATTTTATTTTGAAACAGTCATAGTCTTGTAGCACTTGGCTGCAGTACAGAGGAGGTCTGTGTATCTCCTTGTCATGACTTTGGCCAGTGTGGTAACACCTACATAACTGTAGTTCGATGCTGAACCAGAAAATGGACATTTGTGTGTAGTTCAGCGTTTTGTTTGAGAATTTTGTACATATATCTAAAGTGTTTAGATCAAACCCACCCTCATCCTCTCCTCTCCAACTTCTTTCATACCCCACACCATCTCTTTCCTCTCCCGACTCCATGTGCTTTTTGAAAACAAAACAATAAAAATACCACTTTTGACTCAGAGTTTGCACATTCACTCATTTATGGGTGTGTATACATAGTTTCATGTACTCTATAACATTGATACAGTAATATATTATTAACCTTTTTAAATTGATAAGTAAGTTAAAATCAGAAACGTGGAGAAATCTAATCAGTGAATTCTGAGTCAGAAAAACTGCTCAAATCTGGATAAAGGTGTAGGGACTGATTGACTAATCCTAAGTGTTCTTGTGTTCCAAGCATCATGTCATGCAGCTAGAGCTGAGCTTCTGTCTATGTTGATAAACTTTGGATCTGGAAGGGCATGGATCATGAACTTCCAAAGGCTTGCCATGCAACAGAGGGTTATACTGACACTGTTTCAAGAGAGATAGAAAGTAAATATAAGACAGTCAACTGACTCAAGGAAGTCTTCCATTCATCAGCTTTATGAATTAGAGAGAAGAGGTGAAGGAGGATGTGGGCCTATTGACACACTGGAATATTTCCATCAACTTTATGATGAGCAATGGCTGTACTTGGGCATGGTGCTAATTACAGAAATAGTTGAGGCAGGATAGTGTTTTTACTGTCCACCCATTTCTCTGCTTTGCCTATCTCTTCCCAGTTCCTAAGTAGGTGGTACTTGCTTTCCCACAAAGTTCCATGGCTACTCTTCCCTGATACTGTTTCCTTTTTCTACTTCCACTCGAATAGATGTAGGCCTTTTTCTGGAAAGTGTGCATGTGTGTTTACACAGTATGTAGTTTTTCATGGTCAGCATCTGTAGAAACAAGTCAGTGTGGTGGGTGATGGCTATTATTATTCTCCAAGGATTGGTGTAAGTAAAGGCAGTTTAAAAGAGGGCACTTCCCCCTTGGATCTCTGAGGGAACATTGAGTCATAATTGCTTTGAGGGACAGAAATGGAGGTGTATCAGCCTGAATTTCTTTTTTTTTTTTTTGAGATTTGAAAGACAACTTTATTAAGATAAGTAAACATCCACATAAACGAATAAGAGCATATACAGAGGCACATGAATTCAAATAGATGCATCTACTGTAAAAGGCAGTATATGCAGTTATAAATACATGCATTGATGAATGTACAGTATGTACAGATGTATGTTAATTGAAATAGCTATGTCTACATTAATGAATATACAATAAATAGAGATGTGATTTATGACACACATGGATGGAGCTATAAAGAAGTAGTTTTGTGTGTGTGGTTGACATCAGACTAGTCTACAGTAGAATTTCACTGGATTGAGTGTAACATATCTGCCCAAACACAGACACACAAATTAGGACTACTTATTTTTCATGTAGCAAGAATCTCAGTAGTGAGTACTTCTTCTAACCCTTTGTACTTGATCAAAAAGCATCTGTCACTGCTCTTGTGACCATGTCAGAACTGAAGGAACGGAGAGAAAGCAAGGAGGAGGAAGATGGGGGATAGATTTAAACTTTTGTCAGGAAGGAGAAATGCTTCCTAGAATCTTTCCTGTCAGATTTCCATTTATGTCTCATTGACTAGAATTTTTTTCCCTTATATCCACAATTAATGAGGAACATCATTTACTGAGACATTGGCACAATGATTTTATAATTTCAGAGAAACTAAATCCATGGAACAGAGACTCTGGAACTTGTAAATAGTTTAGGCACGTTAATCTGTGAGGATGAACCAGGACTCTTAGAGATGCAACGTGAACAACTCAATTGAATTGAAATCAGTTATAGTAGGAGAGCATAAAGTATAAAATCAGTAATTAAAATGCTTCTTGTGATTCTGCTACAACCATTTTATGCAAAAATTTGACCTGTGAGCAAGTTCTTTGTTCTCATTCTCTCTCTCTCGCAGACATCTATATGTCAGTCTGTCTATCATCTATCTATCTATCTATCTATCTATCTATCTATCTATCTATCTATCATCTATCTATGTATCATATATCTCATGTTGAGGTGACGTTTGACCTGTTGTATTCCAAAGTCAAATCAGGTTTCAGAAGCTTATTCATTTGTATTTGAGTATTGTCTTTCAGTAATTGAGACCAGAGCTTGACTCCTGTGTCCACAATGCTGCTAAATCAAATTAGAGGTTTCATGGAAAGAACAATGAAAGCCCAAATTTTATTACTAGGCTATTTACTTAATATGTATGAGCAGGGAGATCTTTAAAGTGATTATATAAAAACAGTCATTGCATTCTTAGGCTCCAAATGTTGGTTTTAGAAAATGTGTTCAGTAATGTAACTCTGATGTTTTAAAGAGTCCCCTATGTACCCAGCCAGTGAGGTTTGCATTTTCTCCTGTTTATATGACTAAGGAAAAGAGAGTTTAGGAGTTTGTACAATACTCTAATGATCTGAAGCTCATTTTGTTTAATCTGACATCCCTGGGCCTCTATCTTCCTTAGGAGTGTATTCTAAGTGATTGATTAGCCCCATAAAAAGGCAAAATAAGGTGTAGCTTGGTCCAGAAATGACACACAACTAAAAAATTGGCCTTTCAAGCTATAGACCTTCGTGGTCCAGGGCTGCTGCACTGTCCTTGTGACTTACCATGTATCTGTCACATAGTTACTTCAATGACAGTCTGTGAAGCTGATTTTTATTTCAGCAAGGGCCTTGGCATGTGGGCCTGAGCATTGTTTGTTACTGCTTCCTAACACAGAGGACCCCGGCCTTGGATATTTGTTCTTCTGAATGTCTACCTGGTCCTGGGCTAGTCCCCTATGGAGCTGGCAAGCCCTTGTCCTTCAGCCACCACTCATTTATACAGACATCCCATCAGCATGACATCCTTGAAGGAGGAAACAGTTCCTGTTCTGAGTTTGTCTTGTGTGATGATCAAAACCAGCAGGTGGAGGGAAGAATTTATTTAGTTTACACTTCTGGGTCACTGTCCATCCATCACACTAAAGCAGCAACCAAGGTAGAAAGCATGGAGGAAAATTTTGACTGGCTCACTCAAGCTGAGTCTCTTATCCAGCCTAAATTCACTTGCTCAGAGATGGCTCCACCCACAGTGAGTAGGTCCCTCCCACATCAGGAAGATCCTTGGTAAACATGGCCACAGACCAATCAGATTGAGACGATTCTGCAATTGAAATTTCCTCTTCTTAGGTAACACTAGGTTGGGCCAAGTTGACACTAAAAACTAACTGGCAAAGTCCTCTCTCCCTTGATGGGAAAGTGAGAATTTCTCTACTGGGATCTGTAACTTGCCAGTTGGCCAGATGGCCAGCAACCCTCAGGACTCTGCCTGTCTTGGCCTCTTCAGCACTGGGACTGCAACACAAGCCACCATACTGGACTTCATGTGTGCTCTGGGGTGGAATTCTGGACCTTATGCTCTAGAAGCAAGTGATTTATCTTTCTAGCTCCTAGAGAAATATTAGCCCATGCTCTGCCAATGTAACAATTGTTATGGAATTATAATAAGCATACTATAGTTTTAGAGATATAAGGAAAAGTGGAAGAACATTTATAGCTTATTTTAGATTATAGCAACTAACACAAAGTCATATCTATCATGTGATATTTAATATTTGTGTCTATATAAAAATAAAATTGAAACAGAACATGAAAAATTAAAACTAAGGAGATTTGAACTAATTTTTTATTAATATTTTACTCTGCTCTCTGTTACTGGTTATTCAATAGTACAGGCTGTGTGAGTTATTTTTAAAACACATTTATTTTAGCATGCAGTTTTGAGCAAGGGTCAGCAACAGGTGGTGGCCTTTTTGCTGGTAGAGCAGGGTACCACCATACCATAAAAGACAGGGTTCTAGAGTGATTCAGCTAAATTTGATTTTATAGCAGACTCACTCTGGAGATAATCTAGTAATCTTCACAAGGACAGAGCCCTGTTCACCTCTAAAAAGTTTCACTTTGTCCCCCTTCTTGTTAAGACACATAAGAAAGAAGAGAAGCCCCATTCACACCATGGCAGATATGATAAACCATAAAGTAGAATATTCAAATACTAACAAAAACTGACACTTATTTAGTATAGCACTTTGTTTATTTAATTGTTACTCCTCGAGATAGATATTATTGATGAAAAAGTACAGCTCTCACCTTCAAGGGTATGAGGGAGCTTATAGTAGAGCAAATTTGAATGACCTTGGCCCAGGAACACAGATTTAGGTTACCCTACGTTCCATATTCCAACATGCAAACAGTTTCATGAAGTTTATAGTTTTTACAAAACAAAAGGAAGTTGTAAATCAAGACAGATTTAAATACAATGGTGGTGCATCAGAGAGCTGGTTACACCAAGACAGGAGAGGCTTTCTAGAGGCCTCTGACGCTATCTGAAGACATCCTTAGCTTTTGGCTAAGTGGAAGCTAGTGGTCTGCTGTTAATAGATTCCAAAAGGTTTTTATCTGTTAGTCACAGGATGATAGTTCTGATGCAGAGTCAGGTAAGGGATTCACAGAGCTAAAGCTAGACCGAGGTACTTAGCCTTTGGACCTGTAGCAGTCTAGCCTCTCTACATCATGGAAGTGCTAAACAGTCAATTTGTTTTTGCAGACCCAGCTTCTTCCTGGGAATTCTTGTAGACAATATTGCTATAATTTCCCCTTTATGAGAATCTCCTATCTCAGGTGGCTAAATAACTTCAGTGATGTTTGTAGCTACAAGGTCAGAGGAAGTGGATTAGGTTTGTAGTCTAGTTTTTATGACCCAGATAGCAACAGTCCTTCAAAATATGTTCTATGCAAGAAACAACAGCTTTGGTCCAGTCTACTTCTGATGTGTTTACACAGATTTATGACCATGAAGAAGTTCAGTGGATCAATAGACATTAGCTATTCACCAGGTGGATAGATTTCTTGGAATTTTTTTTTATTGTCCACCCACCAATTTCACTGGAAGTCAAGCCTTACAACCTGCTTTGCAGAAAGAAGGACCTCGACTGGCAGATACGGCTCTGATGGATGGTGTGAGTGAGCTGCCAATTACTTCTTCTCTGAGGGTCTACTAAGAGCCTTGGCTAGAACTCAGCTCAGGTGGCAGAGGCATTTAACAGCTTATCCTATGTAGAAGGAATACATACTAAGGAACAATGCTATCCCCAGGCATTTACCCAAGTATCCAGGAAGAAAGCCAGTATTTTAGGACTCTTGTTCTGAGCTGGTAGAATAAAGGCATCACTTCTGTTCAGGCTTAAAAACTTTTTGTTGTGAATAAAATTGATGGTGGGACTGCCCAAGGAAGAGCACGGTGATTTATCATCCAGTACTAAACAGCCAGCCCTGAAAACATACATATAAGTGACACTTAATATTTGAGAATATATATGCATATGCAAATACATCTTTTTTTTTTCAATAACAGTAGATGAGAAAAGAGGCCACTGGTTTGAAGGCAAGCAGAGATGGATGTATGGAGGGTTTGGAGGGAGAAAGGGGAGGGGAAAAATGTAATTAATTAAAATGCAGTCTCCACAAAACCAGTTCATGTACTAGGATTAAGTTCTGGTCCTGCTGCCAGAGGCCCCATATAATGCCCATGCCATGCAGGTGTCATCCCCTTCAGAGAGCCTAGGTCAGTCCCAAGGAGGTTCCCCAGCTGTCAGTCTTGAATCAATGAGCACCCACCCAATAGTCATGTCAGCTGTTTCTGTGAGTTTCCTCATCATGATCTTGGCTCATTTGCTCATATAATCTCTCCTCTGTCTCTTCACCTGGACTGGAAGCTAGACCCAGTCAGTGCTTAGCTTTGGATCTCAGTTACTGGATGAAGGTTCTATAATGACAATTAAGGTGATCATCAATTTGATTATAAGGGGAGGTCAGTTTAGGCACCCTTTGTACTATTATTTGGAGTCTTAGCTGGGGTCATCTTTGTGGAGTTTGGGATATTTCCCTAGCACCAGGTTTCTCTCTAACACCTCAATGGCCCCTTCTATCAAGATACCTATTTCATTGTTCTCTCTCTCTGTCCCTCCCCCCACTCATCCATCTCATTCCCTCAGGTTCTCTTTCTACCTTCTCTTACCCCTCCTCCATGATCCCAATTTACTCAGGAGATCCTCTGTTTCTCCTTCGTGGTGGGGGGAGGTGTATCCATAGGTGTCTGTTATCTAGCTGCTCAGGGGTTGTTATGCTTTGCTTCTAAAGTCCACTTATGAGCGAGTACATTCCCACAGAAGAGCACAGAGGTTGGGGGTTGGGGGATGGGACTTGGTCCTTTCTCAACTTGATATAACAGACTGCATTAACTCACCCTGAGAGTCCTTACCCTCCCTGAAGAATGAATGGGGGGTATGGTGGGGGTGGGAGAAAGCAGGGGGGGTGACAGGGAAGAGGAGATAAAGGGGGAACAGTGGTGGGAACGTTAAAAAAATCTTTTAAATAAAAAAATGAGAAAATAAAATAAAATACAGTCTCAAAAATAACAACAGAAAGAATTGGATGCCAAAGATAATGATGCCATTATCTCCAAAGAGAAGCCTGAGTCTCTTAGGGGCTGGGTTTTCCTAATTGCAGACACCTCCTTCCCTGGTGCTGGCTCCAGGGCAGCTGGTCTAGGGAACACATTGCTGTTTGTAGGAGAGATTTACAGATAATTAGACACAAAGCTGTTCTTTCACATGGCCTTCAAGAAAGAACTTGTGCCCGGAGACTTCTGCTTCAAAGAATGGTGTTTTTATCTGTATGCTTCAAGCCCCTTACACCCCCTTCTCTCTCTCTCTCTCTCTCTCTCTCTCTCTCTCTCTCTCTCTCTCTGTCTCTGTGTCTCTGTCTCTGTCTCTCTCTGTCTCTCTGTCTCTCTGTCTCTCTGTCTCTCTCTCTCTCTCTGCAAGAGTATGCCATATGTGTGCAGGTATTGGGAGAGACTGAGTGGATCCTGGCTCCCCCTGAAGTTGGAGCTTCAGGCAGCTGTGAGCCACCCCATATGGGTGCTGAGAACCAAATCAAGTTCTTGGGCTGAAGATCTTGCTGGTCCTATCATCCAGCCATCCCTCCAGCCCCAGGTGCCTTACTTCTAACATTTTCTATTTTGTCTTGCAAAGCCTGGGCACTTTGACGTGCTTCGCTGTGGGTCTTTTGACTGATGTTCCTCTTTCTGGGTTGGGTTTTTCCTGCTTTTCTCACTGAACAATCCATAATCCCCCATTTGTCTCACTTCTTCTCACTTAGTGCCTACTGTTTCCATGATTTTAAATCTTGGAGCGTGTTCTTATCCTGGGGTTTTATTATTTGGAATGAAAACTGCTCTCGCATTAATTCTTTTAAGCACTATGTAAATCATTTGTCCCACTCAAAGAACTTGACAGAGTTTAATTAATGAACTCTCCATACCCTTGCTCTGTGGAGACAGTTAATGCTGCCTCTCAATACAATGGTGAATGAGAACGATTCTTGGCCTTTTCCTAAGTGTTTTCAAACAGTCTTAGCACTTTTCCTATTGACAGCTGAACTGTAGAAAACAGGAGAGAGACAATTCCTGAGAGGAGATCCCTCTGACTCACTTGTGACATCAGAACCTGTGATGCTGCATTATTCATAATAGCCAAGACAAGCCACCAGTCTAGGCACCTGTCAATGTAATGTTGGCTAAAGAAGGGGTGGCATCTTCATCTATAAGGAGTAGACTTATGCCCTGTTCAGTGAAATGGATGGAAATTGTAATAATCAAGTTAAGTGACATAAGCTGAACCTAGAAAGATAAATGTCACATTTTGTTTTGTGTGTAGAATATGTATTTAAATAAGCAGGACAGTTTAGGAAAAAGAGAAAGATCAGCGGCAGGAAGGAAGAACAAAGAAAGATAATGGGGTGGGGCAAATATAATCACTTTTCTAAAAGCAGAAAAGGGCTTTGGTATAGGTTCGACAGCAGAAGGTGATCATTTGAAGAAGAATGTCCCTTATAGCCGCAGATGTTTGAAAATTTGGTGTCTAATTGTTTGGTTAGGTTTAAAAAAATATGGTCTTGCTGGAGGAAGCATGTTGTCAGGAGAAGGATTTGAGGTTTAAAAGCCACACATTATTCTCAGTTCACTCTCTCTTCTTCCTGCTTGCATTTTAAAATATGAATTCTCATCTTGCTGTTCTCATCACCGTGAATACCTAGTGCCTGACTTCCCCAAAGTTATGGAGATGGTTTCCTTTAAAAGTTTTGAAATTATAATATAATCACATTATGTATCCCCTTGCTTGCCCCCCCCAACTCCGCCTGTCTACCTCCATCTCTCTCTTAGATGCAGGTCCTATTTTTCTTTAATTATTATGATTATATATAATATAGCAAAATATTTTTCCTGAAATATGTATAAACCACCTGCCCAGTCTGTACAATGTTTCTTGTATGCATATGTTTTCAGGGCTGAGCATTTAGTATTGGATAATCAATTGTCATGCTGTTCTAGAGGAAGGTGATTCTTCTCCTATCAACATTTCACAGTTGCTTGCAGTATTTGGTCTGAAGCTGAGGCTCCATGAACTTGCCCTCTTCATGTTAGCATGTCCATGTTGATAGAACTTTATGAATGGATCTTCTCTGACATGAGGTTGTATTACCTGTGAGATGTGATTGGGTTTTATCCCTATGGAGCCATAAGGCCAGATAAACCCTTCCTTTCTCTATCAGGTGCTCTGTTCATGTTTCATTACAGCAATAGAAAAAAGTAGTCAATACAGGGATAACTTCCTCTAAAGACTTAAGTATCTGGATAATTTTACCCTTTCTCTTTGCAATTATAAAACCCTAGAGCAAAAATAAATGCATTTCTTGACTTTACAGATGTGAAAACTAAGGCAGAGGAAAGGTAAAATGTTTCAAGGTCATCCAAGGTTAGATGGGTTTGACCTGACCTTGGTGTCTCTGGTAGATGGAATATCTACTTCCCTAGAAGGCCTTATGAGGATGGATCAGCTCTATCTGGTCAGCTCTTGGCTTAGCTAGAGATGATAGATGCTCAGTCTTTGCATTTGGATCCTAAGTGAGGTGAAAGCTACTTTTGGCAGCCAACCCAGCTGGTGGGCCAAATAAAGACAGACGAACTACCACTGTCCAAAAAGACTCTTAGTACATTTGGGGAAAATAGGATATAGAATACAGTATTTGTCTTCAGGGAGTCAATGGATATTTGGTTTAAACAAACACTCCATTATGATGTTGAGCATAACAAATTCTGTAATTACGAGTTTTATGGCAACTCCCATTACTAAGCTATTTCAGCCTTCTCCTAGCTGCTTGAGAAACTGTAAACTGGTGGAAAATTTCATGGCTAGCCCCTGCCTGGCAGAGAATAGATGGCTTATGGGAGCTTAGAGAAGGAAAGAAAATCTCATTAGCTGCCTCTGAGTTATTGTTGAATGAGAAGAAATGTAAGCATATTTTTTTCCCAGTTTGCAGCAGAGTTGAGCGTCTTCCCTGCTCTGAATTTTGAAATCGTTAAAAAGGAAGCTAAAAAAAAAAAAAAGAACCTTCATTTTAAAGCTATTTAGAATCAGTAAGAAGAGCTGAAGGAAAAATGCTGCACTGAGGAATCACTTCGAAACACTTTGTGGATAAGTCTGCTCACAGTTTTAGCACCGAGCCTTTCCAAGTTCCAGTTTGATGCTTTTCTCTGCTCTGTTTTGATTAGTTTTGAAACCCTAGGTAGGAGAAGAGACAGTTGGCACCCATCTGAGTTTAGTTAATTCCTGAGGTGGTGAAACTAGCCTCAGGGAATCAGGGGCTCAGTTGTTTTGGTGCATGGTTGATATGTGCCTGACTAACACAATTTGAGGACCCATAATTCTAGACCAGGATTCAAGACCCTCACCACTGTCTTGAAATGCAATGCTTATGGCTCAACCATGAGTGATCTTGCTTTTAAGCTAGTCTGGCGACTGTCTTCTCTACCTCTGTTATTTTCTTTCAGTGATGCCATCACACATCTTTCTATGGAAACTGATCCCAGCATATAGGATTACTCCAGTTGCTTAGGTTTTTTTGTTTGTTTGTTTGTTTGTATGTTTTATTCTTTTCTGTTCCCATGATCTTAGACTACAGAGAAGTTTTCATTCTCAAGATTAAGACAGCATTTGTTATACTACTGGTTTAAGATTCTTGCTTAAAGTTGTTTTTTTTTTTTTTTTTTT
>PVIH01002220.1:0-16579 GCA_004025045.1 Sigmodon hispidus
TTCTTGCCCTCTTGGATTAAGGAAGACTGAAGTCCAACCTGTTGACAGGGCTTTCCTCCTCCCTGTATTGGCCTGGGGGGTGGGATGGCGTGATTTCTCAGTGATTCCCTATAGTGTTGCCCCTCCCCCAAATGGGGGAGATAACCACCATCCCAGAAATTCTCAATAAAATTTTTATTACTGAAAAAAAAAAAAAAAAAAAACTTTACAGTGCAGAACTTGTGAGAGTGGTCAGCTCCTGACTGGTTCAGTTTGAGGCTCACACCATGAGAGAGAGCCCATACTCAACACTACCTAGAAGGCCAGATGGCCCAGAGAGTCAGGATAGATTCAAATAGAATTGGCAAACAAAAACAAGTCAATGATTCCTAATGCTATTCTGCTATACTCATAGATTGGTACCCAGTTGTCAGCAGAGGGATGAGATCCAACAATCCATGGAAGCAGATTCCGAGAACCACAACCAAACACTAGATGGAGCCAGGGGAATCCTGCAGAAGATGAGGAAGGACTGTAGGAGCCAGAGGTGTAGCCTGATGGTCCAAACAAAGCTCTCCCACCCACAGTCCTGCTACCACTTATAAAATAATGACTCAGAGGCTTGTATTAATTACAAACTGTTCGCCTATGGCTCAGGCTCATTATCAACTAGCTCTTTCAACTTAATCCATTTTCATTAATCTATATACTGTCACATGGCTTCTTGGCTTTACTTGTGTCCCATTACATCTTGCTTTTTGGTCAGCAGCCTGCAGCTTCTCCTTGACCCCGCCCTTCTTCCTCTTTATCTCTGCTTAGATTTCCCACCTTCCTCCAAGCTGTCTTGTCATAGGCCAAAACAGCCTCTATATTAACAAATGGTAACAAAGTATATTCACACACGCATAGAGAAAGACATCTAACATCACAGAGGGGATCAAAAGCACCATGAGAATACTGGCTGCAGAATCAACTAAGCAGGGCTCATAGAAGCTCACAGAGACCCAAGCAACAAGCATATCCATTCCTGTATAGGTCTGAGCTAGGGCCTCTGCGTGTGCCTTATGGTTATGTAGCTTGGTGTTCTGCGGCTCCCAGCAATGGAAGTTGGCGCTGTCTCTGACTCTTTTACCTTTGATTGGGATCTTTTCCTCCTACTGGGTTGTCATGTCCAGATGTGATATGAGGGGTTTACCACCAGTCTTATTGTATCTTGTTAGGCCATGCTTGGTGGATATCCCTGGAAGACTTTTTTGTTGTTGTTGTTTTTATTTGATTTTGAGTCAGGGTCTTTCCAGTCCTGGCTGGTTTTTAACTCACTTTGTAGACCAGCCTGGCCTCGTAACTCACAGAGGTCCACCTGCCTTTCCTGGGATCACTGACTGGGCCTTTACCCATTCTTTAAATCTTGTAAAACCTGCCTTACGCAGAGACAAAGAGGCCAGGACAGAAAGAACACCACCAGCACCAACTCCTAGCTGTTTCTACGGTAAACATGTCCACTAACGAAATCAGACAGTGTTGGTGCTCTGAGTGTTACTGTAGGAGAAACAGCCCTGAAAGGGAGGGGTGTTTGAAAGGCCAACAGTGATTAAACACCCCAGAATTAATAATAGGCTTTTAAAAAGTTTTAAACCAGTATTTCCGGTTTGTTTCCTAGCTACCGTTTATAAAGGAATGCTCACTAGAGGACAATGACCCTGAGTGATCAGAGGGCTAATCTGAGGCACCAGGCAGAAGAGCCTGCTCTTCTTTTAACCTTCAAGGCCCGGCACATAGTCACAGGGGGCCTGCCTGATCGTGGATGCCACAAGCAACTCAGGGTTCCGAATATGACTCAGTTAATGTCAGAATGGTCATCTTGTGTGTTTCTGAGCATGGAGCCAGCACTCCTGGCTCCTGTGTCTTGGTGGATAGCCCACTACAAGGACTGGCAAAAACCCAAAACCTTGCAGTCTGCTCTAGGACATACAGGAGAGATGGCGGGAGCCCTGGTGCTCCTCCCTGCACCCACCATTGCGCTTCCTAGTTCATCCAGAACTAAGTACAAACAACCTGAGTGAAATCCAAGACTTTTTTCTCTATCCCCCAAATTCGGACCAGATTTCAGGTTTTAGATTATAATTATATTGTCCTGCTCTGTGTTACAGTAAACACATAATAAAAGATGACAATATGTGTACAGTGAGTGCTATTTTAAGAAAGTGTAAGAATGTGCCCTGCCCCTAACAGGTGGAAAATTAGCCTGTTCATTTTTTTTTTTTTTTTTTCCTTTCTGGAGTCAGCGTTTCTCTGTGGAGCCCTGGTTATCCTGGAAATTGCTCTGTAGACCAGCCTAGCCTCTAACTCAAATTATATTTTTACAGACTTGTATTTGTTTTAACAATAGTATTTGTATTTTGTGTGTTTGCTCTGTGTGTGTATGTGTCTGTCTGTCTGTCTATGTGTCTCTGTGTGTGTGTGTGTCTGTGTCTCTGACTGTCCGTCTGTCTCTCTGTGTGTATTGGGGGGGGGTGATTCCTGGATGCCATAGCACTTTTGTTGCAAACAGAGGTCAATTTACAGGAATGAGCTCTCTCTATCTCATGGGTCCTGGGGACTGAACTCATGCTGTCACACTTGCCAGCAGATACTTTTACCCACTAAGGCATCTTGCTGATCCTAGAGTTTTAAAATAGAACAAAAGATTATTTAATATAGAATTATTTCATCTATCTAAATGAGAAGTTTTCTGGTTGTCTTGGAAATAGGTCCCATGTAGTTCAGGCTGGCCTGGAACTCACTATATAGTTGAGAAGGACAATGAACTTCTGACCTTTCCATTTTCACCTCCCAAGTACTAGGATTACAGGTGTGCATTACCACACCAGCCAAGACTATCTTTATTAGCACACCATGGTACCACACACATGGTTTTCTGATTTTGCAGTGGGAATATACAGTAACTTATTCTCTTAGTGATGTCTGTGATGGCTCACTGGTTGCCATGTAGATGTGGATGTTTTGTTTCCCTAGCAGCTACCTAAGCTGTCACTGTGACTTGCATGTGGTTCTGAGTTTTTGGCCAAGTCTCTTAGCTTCTCTGACTTAGAAAGGTGAAGGGTGAGTGTGCATCCTTGCAACAGGAGCAAGTGTCAGAGCTATGAAAGCTTGACCTTGATACTTGGGGATCCAGATATGCTAACCCTGCATGGATGTTAGAGCATCTGTGGACAGATTCTAATAATAATAAAGTGGCCAGAGGAGTCTTAACACTTCTACAAAACAATAATGGCAGGTAGAGCTGGGGAAGCAGGGATACTGAGGGTCATAGAAGATGGCAGATTTCTCAAGGAATAATGTCTAAAGGCAGATGTGAGAATCGCAGGCTTCATCTGTTTCTCTATTCTTTCAGAAACCCAGCAGCCTCAGCTCCCTTCCTCCACAGTCCCCAGAAATCAAGTCTCCTTAGTTGATTTTATTCTCATTCTATTCAGTTCCAGGTTCTCCAAAACCTTTTCTAGATGCCCTCCAGAGTCTGGGGTCCAGGAGTGTAATAAGCATGTTCTTTTGTCCTTAGCCTTCCACAGTGTTTCCCTTGACTCATAGTATGCCTCACTGTGTGTGGCTGGCACTCTCTTGGGAACGCTGGCCCCCTATGGCCTTTCCAAGGGGAGCAGTTATTCTCCATGTAATCTGTGTTCTTCTGGGCCAGAATGTGACCTGCTGATTTTTTTTTCCCTGATTACTATCACTTGGAAACTGTTCCTCCTTTTTAAAAAGCATCAGGCTTTTTCTGTGTTTCTATAGTCTACAGATCTCTCAGCCCCTTGGCCCCTCCTCCCCATGGCTAGCCACGCCCCCAGATGTGACAGTGACTACAGTCTTCTTTAACCCCAAATCCTCTCACTTTATTTTAACAGCTTCTTGTCTAACATCCTAGGGGATCCAGCCCAACAACTTCACTGCTTTTAAAAACAAAAAAGCAAACGTCTTGCTTGTTTTCTGTCTTTCAACGGCTCTGCCTTCTTCCCAGCATCCTCTCTGCTCTGAAAATCCTGCCTGGCTATTGGCCATTCAGTTTTTTATTAAACCAATTAGAGTAACACAGTGTATAAAAAAGGTTATTCTACAACACTAGTTTCTCCTTTTATTATATGGACTTTTCCTTTTTTTTAAAGATTTATTTGTTTATTATGTATACAGTATACAGAAGAGGGTACCAGATGTCATTATAGATGGCTGTGAGTCACCATGTGGATGCTGGGACTTGAACTCAGGACCTCTGGAAGAACAGTCAGTGCTCTTAACCTCTGAGCCATCGCTCCAGCCTTTCCCATTTTTAAATTAGCCTACTAAAAATCCCGTGACTAATATAAAAAAAAACTAAAAACAAACAAATAAAAACCCACTCGGTTGATCTTTGACCCCCTTTAGAAGCATTCTGTTTCTTTATTCCCTTTTGTAGAAAAATTTCTCAAGATTACTGGTCTCAATCTAGTTCCAATTCCTTACCCCTGGTTCATTTTCTCTCTACTTTAGGGTTTCTATCTCTGCCACATCCTGGGAAGGCTTCCTATCAAATCATCTGTGACTTTTTTTTTTTTTTTTTTTTTTTTGAAACAGGAGCTCACAATGTAGCCCAGGCTGGGAATTCATGGTCCTCCTGTCTCAGCTTCCCAAGGGATGGGGTCACAGTGTGCACCACCACATCCACTTCAACTACGACTTTGGTATTGCCAGATTAGTGAGGACACTGGTCTTATTTTACATGAGGTCTAGTGGAAACAGATCCAAGACAAGTGTTCGATTATTAGATGCTTTCTGTAGCAGGCAGGAGCCTTGTCAAAATGCAGGTAATGTCTCCTCTGACTCTGAACTGTATTCTTTGTTAAGAACATTCTAGAAAGCTACTACTAGTCTTTCCTATCACCATGAGTTCGTGATCCCTTTTCTCGTGATTTACAAAGTTTCTCAGCACTCAGGAGGCAGAGACAGGCAGATCTCCAATTTCACAGAAAGCCTGATCTGTAGAGTGAGTTCCAGGACAGCCAGGGCCACACAGAGATACCTCATCTCAAAAACAAATAAACAAACCACAAAACAAAAAAATAATTTTTAAAATGTTCCATTTCAGAAGTGTGAGTTCCGACTATTCATTATGAGATGATGTTCTCTGCCATCTGAAAGTCCTTCTGTGGCCCCCTAATTTTCTGGCATGGCCTTATTTCTTACTGCAGGTGTTGGAACATAACTAAAATCTTGGCTTTCCACCTCATGGGCTCTCATCTCCAGGCTTGGGATTTATCATCTGTCTATAAGTGATTATAACACTTTTTCAAGATTGAATAAATTGTTGGGGGCTGGAGAGATGGCTCAGCAGTGGGAGTGCTTGCTGCCCATCCTGCAGCCCCGAGTTCTAGTCTCAGGCCCCACAAGGTGAAATGAGGGAACACATTTCTGAAATTAAAATAAAGAGGTGAGAATGTAATAATAACACAAAAGAACATTTCCCATGGGAAAAAGATTGCTAGGAGTGTATGAAACACTGGCAAATGCCCTGCTCTGCTGGGGAGAAGCCCACTTGCATAGTAGGGCATATCTGTTCAGGAGGCCCAGGGGGTCAGTCACCTCAAACTGTGCCATTCTCATAGTTGTTAGCCTTGCAGCCAAATTAAATAGTTATTGTGGAATAATAATAATAAGCTCGTTGTAAAAATTGGTGTGTGGGGAAATCAAACATTTGTCTTCAAGAAAAACAACTCAAAAAAGTGGTAAACAGTTTTTAGTGTATGGAAGAATTCCAGCTAATAATGCAATAGGAATGATAGAATACCTCTATTTAGCCAGCTTCATGAAAGACAATTTTAAGCTCCCAAAAAGAGACACTGTACTTTCTACTACTGTACTAAAAATGCAGTACCACCTGTGAACTTATTCTTGCCAAAGTACTCAGTCTAAATGGTGTCGAGCCTCTAGACTTGATTTTAAATAACAAATCACAATACAATCAGCCAAATCCAGGATGCAACAAATTCAACAGGAACAAGACCTGAATCCATTAATTAGTAAATGAAAGAAAAGTGGAACAGCCTATGTTTTCCAAAAATATAGGAGGAATATTAAGCAGACCTGATGTAGGCCCAGCCCTCTGGAGACAGAGGTAGGAGGCCCAAAAGGAAAAATGTGGCCTGAGCCACACAGTGAGTTCAGGACCGGCCTGTGCAACTTAGTGAGGCCCTGTTTTACATTTTTTTTTTTTTTTAAAGTGGTCTGGTTTTGTTGGCACACACCTTTAATCTCAGTACTCTGTAAGCAGACAGGAGGAGATCAGTGAATTTGAGGCCAGTCTGGTCTATAGTGAGTTTCAGGCCAGCCAGGGCTACAGAGCTACTATGAGAACCTGGCTCTAAATAAATGAGCACCAAGTTTTAAAGACGGAGTTAGATATAGCTCTTTGGTAGCGTGATTGCCTAGCATGCTCGACGCTCAAGGTTCAATTCTGATTTCAAGATACAAACAAAGATGAAGATTAGGCAACATGCAGAAACATTGGCATCTGGATTTGAATAAAATAACAAAAAAGATATTTACAAGAAAATGAGGAGAATTTGAAAACTGACTGGATATTTGATGATGACTTCAAATTCTAATATTATCAGTTTGAGTCTAGCTCTTGCTGCATACCTCAGGTTGCTCAAAATGGCTGTCTTCCTGCTTCAACCTTCCAAGTACCTGGTTACAAGTACCACCATGACCAGCCTAATTTTGAACAAATTGAGGTTTTAAAATTTGATAATTGTAAATATAGTGACATAAACAGGGTTCCTTATGCTTAAATGAATGGTCATAAATTTTTATGGGCTATATCAAGATGTGTGCCATTTGGCTTAAAAAGGGTTTCATGAGGGCTTTGGAGAGTGGGTATAGATAGAACAAGATGTAATCATTGGCTAATGAATATGTAAGTGGGTTATAGACATCCAGGGCCTTATACTATTTATATATTACGCCTTGGAAAATGCTTGAAAATCTTCATAATAAGAAGGAAAGGGGAGGGGGGCTGGAGAGATGGCTCAGAGGTTAAGAGCACTTGCTGTTCTTCCAGGGGTTCAATTCCCAGCAACCACACGGTGGCTCACAACCACCTATGGTGAGATCTGGTGCCCGCTTCTGGCCTGCAGGCAGAACATTGTATACATAATAAATAAAGAAATCTTAAAAAAAAAAAAAAAGGAAAGGGCCAGGAAGGTAGGTTAGTTGTTGAGTGCTTTGCAGTACAAGCATGAGGCTTGAGTTAATGTACCTAGTACCCACATCAAAAATGTGTGTGGTGACATGCTCTTGTAATCTCAGAATTTGGGAGGCAGAGGCAGGAGGAGCTCTGGGGATCCCTGGCCAGCCAGTCTATCCTAATTGACAAGCTCAGCCCAGTAAGAGACTCTGTCACACAGACAGACAGACAGACAGACAAACAGACAGACAGACAGGCAGACACACAGACACAGACACAGACACAGACACAGACACACACACACACACACACACACAGTGGATGCTGCCTAAGGATAAGTGGGTGATGCCTGAGTCCATTGTGTGGCCTTCACACACATGTGCACATGCACTCACATGAACATGCACAACACATTTTTTTTTTTTTAAGAAAAAGGAAGAATAGTTTGCAGATCCAAGTTCTCTCTGAGAATTCTTTTTTTTTTTTCTTCAAAACTTTATTTATTTATTTGCCTTGGTGTTTGCCTGGAACTGGAACTACAGACAGTTGTTAGCTGCCATGTGGGTGCTGGGAATCGAACCCGGGTCCTCTGGAAGAGCAGACGGTGCTCTTAACCGCTGAGCCATCTCTCCAGCCCCGAGAATTCTTTCTAAAGTATAAAAATGGTTTATTATCTTAATACTTCATCTGATTTTGTTCCTGACAGACCCCTGAAATTTTCTAAAAATTTTCTATGGCCCCTTCAAATTCATCTATTGCTTCGGTTTTGTGTTTGAATCATAGAAAGATTTATGCATTTCTAACACATTAAGCCAGGATTAAGGCTATTTTCCCAGTAGGAGGCGCTGTCCTCAAAGCAAGGTTTTAACCTGTGAGCTGAGATGGCCAGTCCAGGGCTCCCTTCCTGACATGTCCACTCCCCACACTGCCATTCTGGGAGATGTCTGCATCTTAGTGGATTTCTTAAAAGTAAATCAGCTTCTAGAATAATTTCTCATCTATTGGCTGCTAAAGTATGGGCCAGGATTTACCCCACATTTTAAGTAACCCCTCTTGTTTCAATTCTTAAATACATATATGCTATCTTTAGGAAGAGTGCCTTATCTAATTCCATTACCTTGTTATTGTTCAAGTTTAACTTGTGTCTATTATTTTCATGCATACTAGAACATAATACTAGACTTGATGGGGAATGGTGTAAACTACAATTTTGAGAGACCTCTTTGAGAAAAAAACAATCCCAAATTACAAATACAAAATGGAGTGGGATGATGAATATTTGCTTAAAATAAATAGATAGGTATATTGCAACCAAGATAATCACCACAAATGGCACAAAATCCAGAAAAAAATAAAATTATCACTAATCCACCTACCCACCAAACCCATTTTTAACTATTTAATTTCTGGAAATATCCTTATGATAACTTTCTCCAACATTTTAAGCTACAAAGACTTTGTTTTTTCTACAATTGGTTTTTCAATATTTTCCACATTAAGCATAAATGTATTCCAGTCATTTCTCTAAAAGAGAATTCCTTCAGAGAGTTTTTGGTTTCTTTGGAAATATCTCCCGTTGAGATGGTATGCCCCCTCCTTACATCTTTACATACTGGTGGGCAGTTTCATTAAGCTTAGGTATGTCTCAGTGGTTGAGCTTTTGCCCAGTGGGTACTACTACTGTACTATTTCACTATTAAAGTGTGAAGATCTTGATATGCCATTGAAAGTTAAAAGTATTTTCTGTATTTTGAAATGCAGTTTTTATCATACTTTTTATTTGTCAGAATTGCTAAAGGACACACTATTTAGATAGTAAATAATAACTGAATTGTTTTGATCTTGTATGAAATAGTACTAAGAAAGTGGTGTCTTGTCAAGTGGTGGTGACACATGTCTTTAATCCCAGCACCCTGGAAGCAGAGGCAGATGGATCTCTGAATTTGAGGCTAACCTGGTCTACAGAGTGAGTTCCAGGACAGTCTCCAAAATTACAGAGAAACCCTGTCTTGAAAACAAAACAAAACCAACCAACTAGCCAAACAAAAAACAAAGGAAATGGTGTCTGGCTAGAGAGTTGGTTCAGTGGTTAAGAGCACTTGTTCTTGCAAAGGACCTGGATTTGATTCCTAGCATTCACATGGAGGCTGATTACTTCTGTGGGCATCGTGCATGCATGTGGCAAACAAACATATATGCAGGAAAAGCCCTACTACACACAAAATAAAGTAAATCTAAAACAAATCAAAAGAAAAAGAAAATGGTGTCATTAGTAGTTAAAAACACAACGCAGGGCTGGAGGGATGGCTCATCGGTTAAGAGCACCATCTGCTGTTTCAGAGGACCTGGGTTCGGTTCCCAGCACCCACATGGCAGCTCACAACTGTCTGTAGTTCCAGTTCCAGGCAAACACCGAGGCAAATAATTAAATAAATAAAAGTGTTTTTAATAAAATAAATAAATAAATAAAATAAAAACACAACGCATCTGTACCTGTATGCCCAACAAAGCATCTTATAGTAATGTCCCAAATTGAATGATACCACTACCCTAGATCAATTGTTCTCCGTACAGACGAAGGGTAATAATCGGACTGTTTAGAAATGTACATAAGATTTTTCATTGTCATGGTGACTGAGGAGTGCTACTTTTAATTCTTCCAAAACCACTTTCTAAAAGAATTATGTGGAGCTGGAGAGATGGCTCAGCAATTAAAAGCACTGATTGCTCTTCCAGAGGTCCTTAGTTTAATTTCCAGCAACCACATGGTGGCTCACAACCATCTCTAGTGGGATCTGATGCCCTCCTTGGGCATAAAAATGTACATGCAGATAGAGCACACACACATACCCACACGCACATTAAATCTTTTAAAAAAATTATCCAGTTTTCCTATTCAATAATGTAGAAACTTCGAATGAATATGCTGAATTCTGACTGCAGAACAATGAAGGTTAAGAAAACAAGACAAACCCCTGAAACTGAACTGATTACAAAGATAGGTTGTGTGTGTGTGTGTGTGTGTGTGTGTGTGTGTGTGTGTGTGTGTGTGTGTGTGAGAGAGAGAGAGAGAGAGAGAGAGAGAGAGAGAGAGAAATATTTTAAAGCAATAATTAATTTCCTTGAGGGTTTTTTGTTGATGTTGTTTTTTTCCAGGCTAAGTCTCTCTGTGTAGCCTCGGCTGACCTGGAACTTACTCTGTAGACCAGGTTAGTCTCAAATTCATAGAGATCTATTTGCCTCTGCCTCCTGAATGCTGGGATTAAAAGGTGCCACCACTGCCCTGCTTTCCTTGAGTTTTTTTTTTTTAATGGTACCTTTTATTACATGCTTATTATGAGAATGGTAGAATGAAAAATATTTTTTATTTGTATCATTATTTCATTATATTTACAATACTTGGAGAAAATGGTTTTGTGAAACACCTTTTCCCTCTGAGGATTGTGCTTTCAAATTTCATAAATATCAATGAATGAAACTCAGTTTGTTTTTGTTGCTATATACTATTTAACTGTTTAATTATTTCTGTGGTGGGCATGCAGGTGATTCCATTTTTCATTTATGTAATATGTTATTATAAATGTTCCTTTCAAGTTATATTTATTTATTTATTTATTTATTTATTTATTTTTGTTGTTTCTTGAGTTAGGGTTTCTCTGTAGTATCACAAATGAGACTTAGAGCCAATTATCGGGGGAAGGCTGAAATTTCAGAGAGAGGAAGCACCACAGTCAGTTCTCACCCAGCTGTCTTGCAACTTCCTCAGCCTCGATCTGGGTCACTTCTGCCTGTCACTTCTGTGTCTGCCTAGTTTCTACAGCCCTTATATACCCTATCCCATCCAGGTTAGGATTAAAGGCATACAGCTTTGAGCTCACAGAAACAGAAGTTCTGTCCCTGGAGCTGTGGGATAAAGGATGTTGATCACCACTCCCAGCATTCCCTGTGTGTGTGACTGACTCAGCTGTTTATCTTTGTATTCAGGGTTTAAGAATTTTCTGAGCTGTCTGCCTAGGATTTGACTGGGTGCTCTCTCCCCAATATTCAGGTTGTATTAACCTTGTGTAGCCTTGTCTGTTTTGGGACTCACTGTGTAGACGAGGCCTAGAACTCACAGAGATCCAACTGCCTCTGCCTCCCTAGCACTGAGATTAAAGGCATGGGCCACCACTGCCTGGCCACCTTTCAAGTTATCTTTAAGTGTTTGCTTTTTGTGGGTGTGCCTGAGTGTATGTATGTGTACTACATGTGAGCAGGACATAGCAATGTGCTAACTCCCTTGGAAATGGAATTAAGTAGGCTGTATACTTTCTCCAGCACCATTTACTCACATAGCACATAGACTTAACTGTAGATAAAACACTCAGACATAAAATAAACCTTTAAAAAAGGAAAATTTAGAATTTATGTCTCACAGTAAAATACAGACTTAAAAAATATTTATTGAATTTAATTTGAAGAGAGTAAACTTAGCTCAAGAAATGCCATTTTGTATTCGAGTAGCCATAAGAGATAAAATGGAGTTCAGTTCCACATTCCTGGCAGGGGCTTGCCCAGTTCTAGGAGAGAATGAGCTGGATACCTGGATGATCCAGGTGGGGTCCAGGACTAAAAGGAGTCTTCCATTTTAGAGAACTATGCAGAACTAAAGCAGACAGAGCCCTGAGAAAGAGTCTCTCACCCAGTTCCCAGAGACCATAGCTAGAAACTGCTGTTCACAGAGGGGCAGCATGACCTAAGTTCCAACTGCAGAATCCATAACACTCTGGCCCTGCTATCTGACCACCAACACCAAATGCTCCAGTCAAAATACACCACCATCATTCCTGGGCCAGCTGCATGTTCTAGGGTTGATGGTAGGCTTCCCCCCTCTATAGAAGACATTCTGGGGCACAGAACCAGGACAGCCTGACCATACCCCAAGGATGAGCTTCGGGACCCTGCACAAAACTAGCCCAAACATGACAGGAATAATAAAAGCCCCTAGCACGAGCCAATTAGCAAATGACTTGTACCATTATCCTCACCTGAACCCAATTCACAGCCTCGGGCTATAAAAGGAGCCCCCACCTCCTGCGGCCCTAACCAACCCTCCTGCATGATTCCAGTGTAACAGACTTCTGGAGTGGTTCACGAGCTAGCTCGTCTCTATCAATAAACCTTGCTTTTGCATTCCACTAACTCCTTGTCTCCGGTGGTCTCTCCAGGGTCTCGACTTTGGGCATAACAAATTGATCTGAACTTGAAACTACTTGGGCATAAGGGTAGTCAATGCTTTCTCTTTGCCTAGAATGATGTTTATTTTTAACCTATTACTGCATTTTTTTTTTTTGCTTCAAATTTTAGATAGTTTATCTTTTGGGAATTTTCTAAAGGCTTTGAGATAATGACATTATTTTAAATAATTTTTATATTCTAAGAAAACTGAAGGGAAAAGATGTTATAGGAGATAACATCTTTAAAAGGTTAAAATTATTTTCCAGAAATTGTACCACCAGGGAAGAGATCCAGCAAAACACGAAGGTTTCTGAACTAGATGACACTATTTTATCTTAAGGGACAGAGAAATTGAACAATTTGCCAAGGTCACAGTTTTGAGCAAACAGATGAATGCAGGCATAATTCAAGTGTAAAATCTCTTGAACCATCAAAACATCTTGGCTTCCATAAAACTATTTTGTAAAGATGGCTTGTTTGCACTGGGGTAGCAGGAGATAAAAGCATAGAGTTTGGGATCAGCCTGGGTACTCACTGAGGCACTGACTGAAAACCAAAACAATTATAGATAGCAATAGCAACAGCAGGGGCAACAAAAGCCAGGTGACAGCTGTTAAAAGTCTGAGTACTTTGCACTCAATCAGGATTTTTGAATTACAGGCCAGTCTGTGCTTCAGAGAGCTCCTGTCAGAAATCAAGCAACTTAAGTTTTTGTTTTTTTCAGAACCACAACACGATGCAACCTAAATACATAAAAATTACTGAAGGCCAAGCGTGATGACGCATGCCCGAACCGAGTTCCAGATCAGCGCGCTTTCCAGGGCAGCCAGAGCTACAACTGCCCCGGAAAAAACAACAAACAAACAAAGTATTGCTAAAGTCAAACCCTACGTAAGGTCGGAAGGGAAGGCTCGAACATACTGTCCAGAAATACTAAAAACAAAAGGTCCCCACAGACTTCCTGCCATGCCCCAGCATCCTGCAGGGCGATTTAACAATTCCTCGGGTGAGAGGGAGGGACTCAGAGGATTGTGGGAGACCGCCGCTACGACGCAGGCGCAGAGCGTCGAGCAGGATGAGCGCGCCCGCGGCCACGCCCACCTCCCCGCAAAGCCTGCCGGGAGAGCCCCCATCTTTAAGCGCCTTTGCCTGGGCCGCGGGCGCTCGGAAGTCCCGGCGCTTCCGTCGTTGTTGTTGAAGCTGTGGTGACCGTGCTTCAGCATCTTTGAGGTAAGTTTCATGGTGGCCGAGGAGAAGGTACAACGGGGTCGTGCTCTGCGCTGGCCTCGGCTCTCTACGCGCGTCGACGGGGCCGCGGCCCGTGGCGGTGTGCTTGGCTGCGGCCCGAGGGGGCGCGGGGCCTCGGTGAGGCCGCGGAGTGGGCCCCTGGTAGAAATGCGGGCGCCCGGGGCTTCCCACGTGGCAGGGGCCCGGGCGGGCCGGTGTGGGAGGACGCGGCTCTCGCGGGGCCTGTGGCTGGAGGCTGGCCGCATCTCTCCGACGGCCCTGCGGTTTGTTCCCTGCACTCCTGTCCTGGCCGGCCAAGGCGGATGTGCCGCCGGCCCTTTCTTTAAGTGTGTGGAGTGGTCGGTGCGGGTTAAACGCCGCCGCAGGGTTCCTTCCGTGAGGACGACTAACCCGAGGCCAGTGAAGGGGGCCGCAGTTACACTCCCAGAGTCGCTCGCTGCCTCGGGTTTTCTTTTCTTTATTATTTTTGTTGCTGTTTCGTCTTTGGTTGTTTTACAATTGCCATTCGCCCCGGTCAAAGCTGCTTCTGTGTGGAAAATCTTTGGAAGTGTCTGTTAAAACAGTTCCAGAATTGACTAGGCCATGAAAGTGTTGCAGGGACTGGCTAGGTCGTTTTTGTCATTGTTCGCTTTGTAAAGGAATCTGTAGGGATGTGATGGGTGATGGTGGTGGACAAAGTGCCTGAAAAAGTAAATTCGGAAATGGGGTATGGGCTATGGAGGTTTCCCATTACCGGACCTCCTTCAGCGGGTCTCCAGGTTATAAACCAGGATCTTGAGCAGTGGCACTAATATGCCAACAGGAACTCATCACTGTGTTTTATTGCTGCAGACGATTCTTAATGAGCTCGGACTCTGTAGTACCATAGAGCTGGGTGGGTTATTTAGTAGAGCGCTGAAAGCCAGTAAGTCAGAAGAAGATCCGGTTTGTGATTTCTAGCAAACCAGTTTCACAGTCTATTCCAGGATTGCTGTCAGGCCGAAACGGGAAACTGGCTATAGAGTTAACCAATGGATTAGTGTATTAGGTACCCCGCACCCCCGCACCTCCAGTTTAAAGTTTTTGTGTATCCCTGCTTTCAAGTTCACATTTTTATTCTGTTATATAGTATCTAACCAGCATAAATTTTGTTTTTCACCTTTTTTTTTTTTTTTTTTTTTGAGTACTGAGTTTTGGTCAGTCAGCTGTGACTAATATGAAAAGAAATGCAAACTATGCCGAACATAGTATTGAAAGCTATAGGACTATACTGACAGACTGTAATACTGATCTTTTTAAAGGTAGAAATAGTTGAGAAGTGGTTAAGTGGATAGTTTTACCCTCTGAAGCTTGCTTTACCAACTGCATTAATATTAGCAAAATAGAAAAGGAGGCATGTGATTTACTGAAAAGAATAGCAGGTTGTTGACCTTAAGTTTTTCCATCTATAATACAAGGTGTTGCTTTTTTGAAATATGTGGGGATTCATAGAGAAACAACCTGTAAAATTAGGAGGTCTTGACATGAGTGGTGTAATTTTTTTAAACATTTTTTCTTTTCTTGACTATTATATAAAAAATGATAACCTTTTTCTTCCAGTGTGAGAAAATTTACAGATAGCCACAATGGCTGAAAATGGAGATAATGAAAAAATGGCTGCTCTGGAGGCCAAAATCTGTCATCAAATTGAGGTATGATCCTTGTGTTGTTAAATTGTAAAATTATAAAAAGAAATGTAGAGCGTTAAGATGAAATAGAAAATTGAGGGCTGGAGAGATGGCTCAGCCGTTAAGAGCACTGACTGTTCTTCTGGAGGACCTGAGTTCGATTCCCAGCATCCATATGGCAGCTAAGAACTGTCTGTAATTCCAAGATCTGACATCCTTGCACCCTTATACATGAAGGCAAAACACCAATTCACATAAAATAAAAATAAATATTTAAAAAAAAAGAAATAGAACATTGAATGTTGATATGTGGACTTATTCAGACATTTGGCTTAGCCTTGATTCTTGGAGTTAATGATATGTGAATATATTCATATTATTGGGACCACGAGACTCAAGAATTATAGGCAAGCCCCCTCAACAACAATAACAAAAAAGAAAACAGTTTAGTTAGAAAGCCACTGAAGAGAACTCTTAAAAATTGTGATAAGCATGTCGAATTGTAATCTCCACTATTGATGGCAGGGATGCAGGTGGGGAAGGACTCAGTTTTCTTTAAGGGGCTGACCATTGGGAGTTTGACTGTGCTCCAGTAAGTATATAGGCAACACAGACTAAATATTTTTCTTTCTTGGAAGGTGGGGAGTGAAATGTCACTAGGGTAGGAGTAAGGCCTGGGAAATAAGTGTGATGGGGTGCATGATGTGAAGTTCCCAGGTAATAAAGATATTACATTGGAACAAAAACAATTAAAAAGAATTAATAGACACTCCAAAGGTAACACTGCAGATTAATGTTGCTTTATTTATTTATTATTTTTTTTTTTAAACTTTATTTATTTGCCTTGGTGTTTTGCCTGGAACTGGAACTACAGACAGTTGTGAGCTGCCATGTGGGTGCTGGGAATTGAACCCGGGTCCTCTGGAAGAGCAGACGGTGCTCTTAACCGCTGAGCCATCTCTCCAGCCCCATGTTGCTTTATTTTTGACACCTGAAGTCTTAACCATTTCTCCACTTTAGTTCCCAAGTTTGTAAAATGGAGAATGGAGGTATTATTTGTGAGATAATATGAAAAATACCTAATTAGCATAAAATTCCATGTTAAAGTACTTTTCAAATAACAGTTTATTTTACTAGTTTTTTCCTCAAAAAGTTAGTATTAACTACAGCAAAGTATATATTTTCAAAGTTCATATTAGCATTTCAAATTTAGGCATTATGTTTAGATTGAAGTGTTGTCAGTAACAGTAATGGCTGTATGGGAAATTGTGAATTG